>VIAB01014734.1:38204-65684 GCA_009801035.1 Oophaga pumilio | reverse complement strand
TCAATGCATAAGCAAACAGTATGGGAGTACCAAATGAATAATATCAACTGGATTTTCATGTGGCCATCCAGTACGTGGGTTCAAAAGTCTTATTGGGGTGCATGTTACTTTGGTGCAGGGAAAGCCTTACATTCAATGCATAGGCTAAAAGTATGGCAGAACCAAATGAAAAAAATGGGAACTTTGGTTTCATGTTGCCATCCACGACCTCTGTTACAAGTGTTATTGGGGTGCGTGTTTCTTTGGTGCAGGGTAGGCCTTGCATTCAATGCATAGGCTAACACTATAGGAGACACACTGTCTTCTAATGGGAACATTTTTCTCATGAGGCCCTCAAGTACATATGTTGAAAGGCTTATTGGGATGCGCGTTACTTTGGAGCAGGGCAGGCGTTGCATTCTATGCATAGGCTAACAGTATGGCAGTACCAAATTAAAAAAATGGGAACTTTGGTTTCATGTGAACATCAAGGATGTCTGTTCCAAGTGTTATTGGGGTGCGTGTTACTTTGGTCTAGGGCATGCCTTGCATTCAATGTATAAGCAAACAGTATGGGAGTACGAAATGAATAATGTGAACTGGGTTTTCATGTGGCCATCCAGTATGTGGATTCAAAGGCTTATTGTGGTGCATGTTACTTTGGTGCAGGGAAGGCCTTACATTCAATGCATAGGCTAATAGTATGGCATTACCAAATGAAAAAAATGGGAACTTTGGTTTCATTTAGTCATCCAGAACATCTGTTCCAAGTGTTATTGGGGTGTCTCTTTGGTGCAGGGCAGGCCTTGCATTCAATGCATAAGAAAACAGCATGAGACTACCAAATGAATCATGTGAACTTACTTTTTATGTGGCCATCCAGTACTTGGGTTCAAAAACTTATTGGGGTGCATGCTACTTTGGTGCAGGGCAGGTCTTGCATTCAATCCATAGGATAACAGTATGGCAGTACCAAATGAAATAATGGGAACTTGGTTTCATGTGGCCATCCACGACCTCTGTTCCAAGTGTTACTGGGGTGGATGTTACTTTGGTGCAGGGCAGGACTTGCATTCAATGTATAAGTAAACAGTATGGGAGTAACAAATGAATAATATGAATTTGGTTTTCATGCGGCCATCCAGTACTTGGGATCAAAGGCTTATTTGGGTGCGTGTTACTTTAGTGCAGGGCAGGCCTTGCATTCAATGCATAGGCTAACACTTTTGGAGACACACTGTCTTCTAATGGAAACATTTTTGTCATGAGTCACTCAAGTACGTCAGTTGAAAGGGTCATTGCGGTGCGCGTAACATTGGCGCAGGGCAGGTCTTGCATTCTATGTATAGGTAACAGTATGGCAGTACCAAATGAAAAAAATGGAAACTTTGTTTTCATGTGGCCATTCAGGACGTCTGTTCCAAGTGTTATTGGGGTGCGTGTTACTTTGGTACAGGGCATGCCTTGCATTCAATGCATAAGCAAACAGTATGGGAATACCAAATGAATAATTTGAACTTGGTTTTCATGTTGCCATCCAGTGCATGGGTTCTAAGGCTTATTAGAGTGCGCATTACTTTGGTTCACGGCAGGTCTTGCATTCAATGCATATGCTAACAGTATGGCATTACCAAATGAAAAAAATGGGAACTTTGTTTTCATGCGGCCATTCAGGACATCTGTTCCAAGTGTTAGTGGGGTGCAGGGCAGGCCTTGCATTCAATGCATAAGCAAGCAGTATGGGAGTACCAAATGAATAATGTGAACTTGGTTTTCATGTGGCCATCCAGTACTTGGGTTCAAAGGCTTATGAGTGCGTGTTACTTTGGTGCAATGCAGGCCTTGCATTCAATGAATAGGATAACAGTATGGCAGTACCAAATGAAAAAAATGGGAAATTGGTTTCATGTGACCATTCAGGACATCTGGACAACTACATTGTTTTTTACTCCACATGGTGATGTGTCAGATGACCTAACTGATGTCTATTTCTTTTTTTTACTATTGCTGTGCTGAAGTCCTGAAGTGGAGACTATAGGTATGAGCAGTTTTCAGCACGATACATGCTATCTTTTGTTCCTTTAAAGTTACATGCACCAATTTCTCTACTTATGGAATGCATTTCTCCAATGTGGACCCTTCACTCTCTGTCTCTATAACTTAGCATTACTTACTATTATTACTTATTTTCACTATATTATATTTGTATTTTGAGATGGTGAGTTTAATTTTCCTCATGGAGTCATGCATATAACTTGCACTTTAGTTAACCTGCTGCTATACCTTGCTCTTCCTATCCACTAAAATATAAGTAGACTGTGTGTTACACCTGTGAAATCAACTATCCATTTTTATCTTCTCTGTTTAATATGCCTTTGAATAAACTTTTATATTATTTTATTTGGGACTTTTTGTGCTCTATTTTCTTTGTGTTTTCAGTTTCTTGTACTTTGTACAAACAGGGGTGTGGCTCCCCCTTTTGAACTAGGAATTTCATCTATAAAGCTTCCCATGGCCAGGTGTCTCTACAGTCGGACCCCGATCCTTTTTTGCCCCATCTACATTGAGGTTAGCTGACACTATGCAAGGTTTAAATACTAGAGGATAAGAATGTCCTAACGATGTGAGATGACCAAAATAGTGATAACGGAATACCATGTGGTATTTACATGCACTATTACTATTCACTTACTACAGTGTATATGCTCATTTTGTTATTTTCTTAGGTTTTGCCTGTTTAACGTGCTCCTACACAATGCATGTATACCAACTTACGCTCTGGCTAATTTCTTTACTTGAGTAATTTTTTTTATATTTTTTGTTAAGGGAGCTTTTTGACCGCTTTTTTTATGTTTGTTTTTTTTATGTACAATCTGACAGAGAAATAGCAATTCTGGCTTTGTTTTTTATGGCGTTCCAGAGACTAGTTAGGTATCATGCTAATTATATAGTGTGGGTAGTTATGGATGCAGTAACACCAAACTGGTGTAGCTTATTGTTTGTGTGTTTGTTTTTTACTGCAAATTTTTTTTATCTTAACTTTCATACTTAGTTCCACTAAAGGACTTGACCATTTAACTTTTCGTTATATAACACACAGTAGTTGCTTTCCAGTGTATTACACCTTTCAGCTTCAAAATGACATTCATCCTATCAGATGCTGCTGCTGACTTTTGTGGGTGGCAGCCACAAAGCAAAAGGTCATTGCTAGGCCTTTAGCTACAACAGCAACCATCGGAACTTGGAACTTGCTATTTGAGTTGTGGGGTGGCAGTGGGGTTCAGGTGCCTTTGATGTTGGTGCCTGCCATTACAGCAACTATTCATTGTCCATAGATTTAGTAATACATTCATATCTGAGGCTCTTGATTTAAATCTTTGAAAGAAAATGATTTGCCTGTATCATATAGCATGGTCTGTATCATACTACAGATACTCAATAAAACCTCTTGGAAAGTGAAAGATAAATAACTAATGGAAATATCATAATGAATAAATTCCTAAATACTCTTGCTCGTGTGTCAGGTGTGACAGTCATTCTGAATCTGACTGTAGAAGGTCACTGCGCTTGGCTCTGCAGGCACATCCTGGATTTTGCATCTCTGCTGTGGAATGATATCCTTCTCCCTCTATGACCTAGCTGTGATCTTTGTCTGGTTTTGAGGACGTATTTTCTGAGAAGGGGTGTCAGGATTTGCCTCCCCATCCTGCATATGACTATCCTATTAACCTGACTCCCGGAGCTAAACTGCCGAAGTCCAGACTATACAATCTTTCCAATCCTCAGAGACAAGCCATGAAAGATTTTATTGCTGAAAGCCTTGAGAAGGGACATAGCAGACCTTCATCTTCACCCGTGGTGGCAGGGTTCTTCTTTGTGAGGAAGAAAGATGGTGGTCTTCGTCCCTGTTTAGATTTTCGTGAATTAAATATAATTACTATCTGAGATCCATATCTTCTTCCTCTGACTCCAGTTTTATTCAACCAGGTTGTGGGAGCTACGGTTTTCTCCAAGTTGGATTAAAGGGGGACCTATAACCTGGTTAGAATCAAGGAAGGTGATGAATGAAAAACGCCTTCAATACCCCTGAGGGACATTTTTGAGAGTCTGGTTATGCCTTTCCAGCTGGTGTTCCAGCATTTCATAAATTATATTTTCCTTCATTTGGTGGGCAGGCTTGTGGTGGTAGATCTGGATGATATATTGGTTTATTCACCTGATTTGGAGACACATCGGGGAATGTTAAACAGGTGCTTCAGATATTAAGAGATAACAAGCTTTATGCTAGAGAAATGTGTTTTCATCGTCCAGGAGGTGCAGTTTTTGGGGTAACTGTTGTCATCTTTGGGTTTTCGGATGGATCCAGAGAAAGTTCATGCTGTACTTAATTGGGACCGTTCCTAGAACCTTAAGGCATTACAGCGCTTCATGGGTTTTACTAATTTTTACCGGAAGTTTATTCAAAATTATTTGGTAATGGTGAAACCTCTTTCTGACATGACAAGGAAGGGTCTGATTTTTCTAAATGATCGAATGCTGCTCAGCAGGATTTTCCTCCCTAAAGAGTTGTTTTCACACTGCACCTATACTCAGTCAACCCGATGTTTCACAACCTTTTATCATAGAAGTGAATGCATCAGATGTGGGGGATGGGGCTGTGCTGTCTCAGAGTTCATCCCTTGGTAAATGGCGTCCATTCAGTAAAATGGTGCATTTCATTGCATTACCGTCACTTCTGAATGCCAAGACTCTTGCTAAGGTTTTTATTAATGAGATTGTGAAACTTCACGGGGTTCCCTCCGATTTTTAGTCAGATCGGGGGACCCAATTTGTTTCTAAGTTCTGGAAAGCTTTCCTTTCTCGATTTGAGGTGCAGCTGTCCTTTTCCTCTGCTTTCCATCCTCAGTCGAATGGACAGATCGAGCGCATTAACCCTTTCACGCCAGAGCCTGTTTTTGCCTTCGGAACCGGGCCAATTTTTTCAATTCTGACCAGTGTCACTTTATGAGGTCATAACTCTAAAAGGCTTCAATGGATCCTGGTGATTCGGAGAATTTTTTTATGACAGTGGTAACATTTATTTGATATGACTTGCGTTTATTTGTGAAAAAAATGGAAATTTGGTGAAAATTTCGCAATTTTCAAACTTTTGATTTTTATGCCCTTAAATCAGAGAGTCATATCGCATAAAATAGTTAATAAATAACATTTCCCACATGTCTACTTTACATCAGCACAATTTTAGAAACATATTTTTTTTTTGTTAGGAAATTATAAGGGTTAAAAGTTGACCAGTGATTTCTCCAACAAAATTTACAAAACCATTTTTTTTAGTGATCACCTCACATTTGAAGTGAGTGTGGGGGGTCAATATGACAGAAAATACCCTAAAGTGACACCACTCTAAAAACTGCACCCCTCAACATGCGCAAAACCACATTCAAGAAGTTTATTAACCCTTGAGATGTTTCACAGGAATGAATGGAATGTGGAAGGAAAAAATAAACATTTACCGGTACTTTACTTTCACAAAAATTTTCCTTTAGACATAATTTTTTTACTTTCGCAGGAGAAAATGGACTATACATTTTGTTTTGCAGTTTCTCCTGAGCATGACGATACCCCATATGTGGGGGAAATCTACTGCTTGGGCACACAGCAGGGCTCGGAAGGGAATGCGCGCCTTTTGACTTTTTGAATGTAAAATATGCTGTAATAATTAGCGGTTGCCATGTCGCCCTGATGTGCCTAAACAGTGGAAACCCCAAACAAGTGACACCATTTTGGAAACTAGACCCCTTAGGGAACTTATCTAGATGTGTATTGAGCACCTTGAACCCACAGGTGCTTCACAGAAGTTTATAACGTAGAGCCGTGGAAATAAGAAAAATTACCTTTTTCCCAAATAAATCTTTTTAGCTCCATATTTTGCATTTTCATAAGGGTGACAGGAGAAATTGCTTCTTACAATTTGTTGTGCAATTTCTTCTGAACACTCCGCTACCCCATATGTGGGGGAATACTACTGTTTGGGTGCATGGCAGGGCTTGGAAGGGAAGGAGAGCCATTTGACTTTTGGAATGCAAAATTGGCTGGAACCGATAGATGCCATGTTGCGTTTGGAGAAACCCTGATGTGCCTAAATAGTGGAAACCCCCAACAAGTGACCCCATTTAGGAAACTAGACCCCTCAAGGAATTTATCTAGATGTCTGGTGAGCACTTTGAACCTCCAAGGGCTTCACAGAATTTTATAATATTGAGCCGTCAAAATAAAAATATTTTTATCACAAAAATGCTATATTAGCCCCCACTTTTTATTTTCACAAGGGCAGCAAAAAAAAATGGACCCCAAATTTTTATTGTGCCATTTCTCCTGAGTATGCCAATACCCAGTATGTGGTGGAAAACTTCTGTTTGGGAGCACGGCAGGGCATGAAAGGGAAGGAACACCATTTGACTTTTGGAATGCAAAATTGGCTGGAATCGATAGCGGACGCCATGTTGCATTTGGAGAGCCCCTGATGTGCCTAAACAATGGAAAGCCCCAACAAGTGACCCCATTTTGGAAACTAGACCTCTCAAGGGATTTATCTAGATGTGTGGTGAGCACCTTGACACCTCAGGGGCTTCACAGAATTTTATAATGTTGAGTCATGAAAATCAAAAAAACACATTTTCCCAACAAAAATGTTTCAGCCCCATTTTTTAAATTTTCACAATGGTATCAAGAGAAAAGGGATGCCCAAATGTGTTGCGCAATTTTTCCAAACTATTCAATTTTCAACTATTTGTTGAAAAATGACTGCTTGGGTGCAGGGTATGGCTGGAAAGAGAATGAGCGCTATTTTGGCTGCAGTAGGTTGTGGATACCATGTCACATTTGATGTGCCCTTGACATGCCAAAAAAGCAGAAACCCCCACAGGTAAGATTACATTTTGTAAACTATACCTCTCAAGGAATTCATCTAAGGGAGTAGTGAGTATGTTTAACCCTCAGGCAATTCACAAACTTGTATAAAACTGGGCTGAGTAAATTAAATATTACTATTTTTTCCACTAAAATGTCGCTTTGACCCCAAGTTTGCAATTTTCAAAAGAGGTAATAGGCGAAAACGAACAGTACAATTTGTTATGCAATTTCTCCTGAGTATATCAATACCCCATAAGTGGTCGAAAACTACTTTTGAGGCACAGTGCAAAGCTCAAAAGGGAAAGAGCGCCATATTACAGTGCAGGTTTGGCTGCATTGGTTTGAGGGGGCCATGTCACATTGGCAGAGCCCCTGAGGTGCCAGAACAGCAGAAACCCCCGTAAGTGACCCTATTTTACAAACTACACCTCTCAATGAGTTCATCTAGGGGTGCAGTGATCATATTGACACCACAAGTGTGTCACAGAATTTGATACCATTGGGCAGTGAAGAAAAAATAATTACATTTTTACCACAAAAAAATTATTTTAGCCCCAGATTTTACATTTTCACACTGGGAAATGGGTAAAAATGTGTTACAACTTGAACTTGGCAATACTTCATATGTGGCTGTACAGTACTGCTTAGCCACACAGCAAGACTCTGGAGGGATGAAGGCTATTTGACTCCTGAAGAACAAATAACTATAGAATAATTTCTGGACTCTATATAAAGTGCCCCTAAGTGCCAGAAAAGCAGAAGCCCCCAACAAGTGACCCCAGTTACATTGGAAATTACACCCCTTTGGGAATATATCTACAAGTGCAGTGATGATTTTGACTCCATAAGTGTTTTCCTGAAACAGGCATCAGTGGATGGTGCTGAGTGAAAATTGCAAACTGCCATTGTAGTGATCAGTACGTTGCAGGCACTAGTACGTTATGCCCAGCTTACGCTTCTGGAGATATGCACCCATAAATTAGGCGGGCTCTCATCACTACAGAAATGCCAAACATGTGGATGATATATGTGGTTTAGGTACACTGTGGGGCTCAGAAGGGAAGGGGGGCATTTGAATTTGGGAGCACAGAATTTCTTTTGGCAGGTGAGAAGCCATTTCACTTTTCCAGAACCTTTGTGCTACCAGTAACGTGGAAGCCCCCTATATTTCCTGGACCTGAGTGAGGATTTGCTTTTTTGTGGAATTTGTTGAAGCTTTTATTGGGAACATTTCACATAACTTTTGGGATCACATTTATCTGGTGCTCAACAATGAGCACTTACTTTGGGGTTTCCATCTAAATCTCTGAGTGACTTGACAGATGAAACCCCCGATCCATTCACTATAATGAGGCAGCAGAGTTACTCTGGACTTCGTCTGGCCTCTGTTCAGTGGTGACCTTCTTTTCAGAGGTGCACCAAACTGGCTGACTACGCTTTTATGCATAACTAAAAAGACGGACACCGACGGATCACAGGCCTTATGACTTCCATAGTGCCTCCACCTGCCTCATTATGAGGAATCTTCCACCGGAGGTTCCGTCTAAATCTTCTATTTCAGATATTTACACAGAAACTCCAGTGTAAGCGCTCAGCGCAGTGCATGGGATAAATGTGCGCCAAGCCTTACTGCGATCTTTGGGAGACAGAATGAAAAAATCAACAGCATGTGAAGAATTGGTTTTATTTATTCTTTACGCTGTTCCTCATGCAATATAAGTGATTAGGCAACTTTATTCTTCGTATCGATGCGATTACAGAGATATCAGATTTATATTGTGTTTTTATGGTTGGCTGCTGTCACACACTAAAAGACGCTTTTTTTTTGCTAAAACAAGTTTTTGCATCACTATATTTTGAGAGCTATAATTTTTCCATATTTCGGCCAATAGAGTCACATGGGGGCTTGTTTTTTGCGGGTCGAGCTGAAGTTTTTATTGGTACCATCTTCAGGCACATGACATTTTTTGATCGCTTTCTATTCTGATTTTTGGGAGACAGAATGATCAATCATCAGGAATTCTGGATTTGTTTTTTGCTTTTTTTTTTAATGACGTTCCGTGTGTAGTTAAAATTAATAAGGCAGCTTTATTCTTCAGGTCAGTACGATTGCAGTGATACCACATTTATATTTTTTTTCATAATAAAAACTTATTTATAGAAAAAATAATTGTTTTTGCACCGCTTTATTCTGAAAGCTATAACTTTATTTTTCCGCTGTTGGAGCTGTATGGCAGCTTGTTTTTTGCAGGACAAAATGACGTTTTCATCGCTACAATTTTTATTTTGATTTGACTTTTTGATCGCGTTTTATTCTTTTGTTTGGCAGCATGATGAAGAAGCAAAGGTTTTTGCTGCGTTTTTTTTTACGGTGTGCATTGAAGGAGTGAACAAGTGTGACTGTTTTATAGGTTGGCTCGTTCCAGACGCGGCGATACCAAATATCTGTACTTTTTTTGTTTATACATATATGTATTTATTGGTTTAATATTTTTTGTGATTTTTTTTAATAGTTTTAAAACAATTTTTAACTTTTTTACTTAGTCCCTTCATGGGACTTCAATTTTTATTTGTCTGATCACTGGTCTTATACAATGCAATACACATGTATTGCATGTATGAGACCTGTCAGTGTTGCACAGGCTGATCGCTTGTTAGACTCAGCTGCAGGCTGAGCCTAACAAGCCACTGTAGTTGGCAGACTCGGGGGTCATCAGACCTCCGGCTGCCGAAACAACGCGGGATCCCCCGTGATGTGATCAGATCTCATCACGGTGGGACGTCGGAGAGGTGAGTATAGCAGTGGTCTCCCTCTGTTATCTTCTAAATGCTGCAATCGCGGCATCTGAAAGATAGTAAAGGGTTAACATCATTGGGACCTAATCTAATCAGGTCCCGATGAGGTCACCTGTCAGAGCTACCACTCTGCACAGGAATCACAGCACTTGCAGGACCCTGGAGGTCCTGAGCGCTGCGAGACCACCCATTGTTTATAAACATTGGCGCTGCACAGAACCCAGCAAACGCAAACGTTTATTTACAGTGGGCGGTCAGGAAGAGGTTAATCAGAATTTAAAGACTAAACCTCAGGTGTTTTGTCTCCGAAAGCCAGGAGGATTGGGCGTCTTACTTACCGTTGGCTGAGTTTGCTATTAATTATCATTGCCAAGAATCTACCGGCAGAGATCACGATTCTTTGGTGCATACGGTTTCCATCTACAGTTTGGTACTTTTAGTGGGGAAGGGGCTTTGTCGCTCTCTTCTGTGTGGCAGGGGTACAGAGTAATTTGAAGATCATAGGAGACAGGTACAAACGTATGATTGACAACAAACGCTCGCCAGGTCTGGACCTAAGTGTGAATGACTGTGTGGTTTTCTACCAGGAATATCAAGTTGAAGATGCTGGGTCCTAGGTTTATTGGCCCCTAGAAAATAACCACCGTCATTAACCCTGCAGCTTTTTGTCTTGAGTTACATCAGGCTCTTAAGACCTCTATTGTGTTCCACAGGTCTCTGCTCAAGAAATATGTTGAACCTCTTGAGTCCTCTCCCCTGCTGCCACCGCCGAACATTGTTAATGGTAATTTGGAGTTCCAGATTTCGAGGATTGTTGATTCTCGTCTTCAGCGTTGTTCCCTGCAGTATTTGGTACACTGAAGGGGTTATGGTCCAAAAGAGAGGATGTGGGTTTCTGCATCAGAGGTGAATGCCCCTAGGCTGGTTTGTTCCATGCTTCTCAGTCTGAGAAACAGAATCCTGAGTGTACGGAGGCCACTCAAAGAAGGGGGGTACTGTCATGGGTGTGTCAGGTATTACAGATAGTCATTCTGGATCCGGCTGTAGAAGGTCACTGCTCCTGGCTCTGCAGGCACATTCTACATCTTGCATCTCTGCTGTGGAGTGATATCCTTCTCCCTCTATGACCTAGCGGTGATCTATACCGTCTGCTATTGATTAACACACCCTTGCTGGGGGCTTAAATACCTTTAGTTGCTTCAGTTAGACACCGGTGATAGCTCTATTTACCTCTGTCCATTGGAAGTGCTAGAAGTCTACTAGTTTCTTCTTGGAGCCTCTTGGAGGATTGCTGACATGAGTGCTTTTGTGTCATCTCAAGCTAATTGTATTCCTTCATTTGTTTTCCTGCTTTGTCTTTAGTTGTAGGGGGGGCTGACTAGTGACATCCCGTCCCCTCAATATCCAGGGCCTATCGCTAGTGGCAGTCAGGGATTAGGTTAGGTGCTGAACCTACTTAGGGACGTAAGGGCAGACAGGGTGTTGTCAGATATGCCTAGGGGTCTCTACTCCCCCCTTTCTAGTGTTTGGGCTCCCCCACCCTCTTCCCGTTGTTGTGCACCTAGCTTCTCCTTCACCCAGCGTGACAGGTAATCACTGTAAGATTAAAATGGCTGATACCTTGTCACACTCACAGAAACCTATTCTAAACTGTTAGGACAGATGCATGTAAATTTGGAAGCTCTGATCCTTCAATGTGTAGGAATATGTGCTCACAGTGGATATTCTGATATAACACTGCAAATACCCAGAGTGCTGAGGTAGGATGAGGCTGCTCACACTGCTGTCAACCTTCTTTCTGAAACAGAGTACATGGTATCATATTATGTTATCTCCATTTCACTGCAGTGGAGCTTCTTACTGCACATGCTCACATACTAACATCCCAGGAAGGGTTTAAGTTAGTGTATCAATGTGGTGTCAATGTTAGTCCTAGATGAAACTATTGTAATTTGCGCATTAAAAGTATTCAGTAATTTATTTATACTGACATTTCCTTCAGTTATTTATTTTTGTCTACTCCCAGAAAAACCCTTTAAGGTGCTTGTCTGTAATTTTTCATAGCATTTAAACTAAACAGATGACTAGTACTTATGTACAGCATTCTTTGAAATAATAGTATTGCGATACTTCTGGGCTATAGAACGTAATGACGTATGCCGGCGCATACGCAATAATGATTTTATGCTTTGCCCACAGTTGGGCAAAGCATACTGCGCACGCGCGAGAGGCCATTTCAATGCGCACGAGCGGCAACTCTATGGGATCTGTGATATTCACAGATCACAATACGTACAGCAAGCCGAGGAGGGAGGGAAGGAGAATAAGCCCCGACCGTCGGACTGGACCGCGGAGATTTACATACAACGCAGGAGCGCTAAAAACGGTATTTATGCATCAAAGGTGGGGGAGTCAGGGGGGTATCAAAAGTACTGCTATAATGCTTATGTGACACTAAATTCAATGATATCTTTACATCATATCACAAAAAATGGGTGACAGATTCCCTTTAAGCCTGGTGCAGACATATTGCACTTTCACTTTTTGAAAACAAAATATAGAAAGTATAGAAAAAACACAGATGTCACAATGTGGAATAAACCATTCAAGATGAATTTGTATATAAGAAGTACCAAATAATGCAATGTGTCCATTAATTTTACAGTTCATACACTAAAAGTTTATAAACATAGTCAATAATTTTTGTCAACAATTGTTACCAAGATCCCCTTAACCTAGAGAATGATCAGCTACTGTACTGTGTAAAAAACTGTCTAAATTTGTGCCATGCATTCATTGAAGTTATTAAAAAAAATCCAAATCCTTTATTGAAATTATGAAATATGTTCCGATTCTGTATTGAGACTTTTTGCATTTACATCTTGTTGAAAATGACACAATCATGAGATTAGTGAAAATACAAAACCACAGCACTACGAGTCAAACATTTACAGCATATCAAATGTGTATGCATCACTTCTATTTTAGTAAGGATACAAGAGACAATTTTGAATTTTTTTATTTTTCCTTAAATGTTCACTGTTTCAACAAACGTTGCATAAATCAATAGTACAAGTAAATATAAGAAATTTCGTGATATATGTTATCAGAGAAATGTATGCCTTTCTCCAAATATGATGCATTGCTTCCCCTCCCCCCTCTGAAAATCAACTCAAATCTGTCTTGGTGAAAGCAAGAAGATTAGAAGTATGGAACATTCAGCACAGTGAGAAACCAGATAGATCATGCTGCAGCGTTCAGCAGCTGTATTTCACTTTAGTGCTGGATTTACAGTCTCACAGCTCAGTACTAGTGTAGAATGTTTTCATGGTGCAACTTCTGTCTGTGCTGCAGAGAATGAAGAGCAGGAATCCATTTCTCTGTGTGTGTGCTGTGTGTGTGGGACATTATAATAGTCAGAGACAACTGAAAAATAGAGATAGAGTAGGGGGGAAATAGTGAAAAATGAAGGTTATATGTCACATAATTAACAGAAATAGTGTTATTTCTCATGAATCACCACATTTTCGAGTTCCACTTTTTTGGCAATGCAGTTTTTAGAGGTGAAACATTTTTGAAATGTGTTATCTATATAAACTGCATTGTAAAAGTGTGGAAATTTGCATTAAAAAAGCATGTTTATCATCATGGTTTCTGTATTTTACAAGTACACAACCAAAAGCATGTTACAATCATGACAAAAAAGTCAAGTGAAAACCCAACCTTAAGATGAGGAACGTGTCTGTGCCCACCTCACCCTTCCCCTGGAAACAGAACTGCATTACCAAACCTTTTAATGTCATATATCCTCCAAGATTTTCCTACAAAAAAATACTAGAAAATCATTGATCCTATTAATCTCTTAAGGTTAGGAGTATTTATATGGGCTAATTTGTTGCTATAACAAGAAATAAATATTGGAAATCAAAGGAAAAAAGTACTTGGAAAAAAAAGGATTTATTTTGATTTGTCTTTTTTAATTATAAAATGTAACTTTTGGTAATTCATTCATATTTGAGGCTCTGGATCCAAATATTGAAATATTTAAATACATTTTATTTGCCTGTGTTATACAGAGAGTTCTGTGCAATATAACAGAAACTCAATAAAAGATCAATGAGACAAGATACAGCCTTAAGGTGCTCGTCTGTACTCAGGTGCTTCTGAGCATCTGAATAAAACAGGTGACTATTACTTATGTACAGCATTCTATTGAATAATCACTCATATACAGTATATATACAACAATAACATTTATTGCTACCTGTGTTACCCAAATACCCACTTCACTTTTCCATCAGGAATGTCACTGATGCGAGCACGTGTGACCTAATACATAACTTGGAATCCATCCTTCAGCTGCAGGGCAGTCATCAGTTGCAGCCCGGAATACCAGAAACATGTTTTGTTGATTACTTGCCAAAATTTGAACAACCTCTCCTTGGTAAACATTGATCTCATCCTCCTTCACTGCTGTGTAATCATGTGTCACCAGCATAGTGGAGATATTGCTACTTTCAGTCTGAGAGTAAAGAAGAAGAAAAGAAAAAATAATTTGCAATAAATGGTACAATCAAACAATGGTACAAATATCAACACTTTAACACTGAAGAACTGTAGTTTAGGTTTGTACTTCAAAATAATGAATTTACTTATTCATAAATCAAACGGTTCAGTATTTTCTAAACTACATTTGTCAATAGTCCTCATTCTGGGATCTCTATTCCTCATTAATGATATTTGCTTTTTCTGTGTATGCTATTAAAAATCCATAAGAGGTAACTTGCACATCAGTCCTTGATCTTCATCAGTGTCACAATCTAATTTCCTGCTCAAAATTAAACAGTCAGGCCAATAGAGCTTATATCAATTCTTCTTTCTGTGGAATAACAGGAGGAAACCAAAATACCTGAATTCATTCTATAAAAGACAGAAACAATAATGACTACAATTACAGATGTCAGAATTGAGTCATTGCATTTTATTGCAGTTTATTGAATCCATGACTGTTTTGGATCAGCAGGCAGGGTCCTTCATCTTCCTGTACCAATCAGTGATTGTTTTTATGATGTATTCTTCTTTTCACATGTAAAGTGCCATGGAATAAATGGTGCTATAATAATAATAAATAATAATAGTTGCCTAGTTTAAGAAAGATGATGTTGCATATAATTCTGTTTTTTCAAAGATATCCTTACACATTCAGGTCTAATTAGGCATTTTGGTTTGACATGATACAAAATTCTACAGCAGGATGAATGCCTGATCGCAGGGCCCACACCACTGAGATCCACACCTATCACCATGAATGCAGTGAGGAGGAGATTGAATGTGTGATAAATGTCTATTGTTAGAAAATCCCTCCAACCTGATACTGCAAGTGATTTTTTTTACTGAGCTTCTGCTTGGATTTGGTATCAATGGCTCCCTCAACATAGAGGCATTTCAAGCTACTGCTGGGGAGTTTCTGGTCAGATAAAAACCTGGAATAAAACTCATCCTGCCTCCCATGCAAAGTCATGGCATTTTTTTGCAGTCATCATTACATGAGAGATTTCCACAGCTTTTATTGAGTTAAAAAGTAGCTGCATAAAGTCACATGTACTGAGTGTTATACTCATAACAGTATTAACCCCTTACTGACATCGGACGTATTAGTACGCCAATGTCAGTATCCCTGCCTGTGATGTGGGCTCCGGCGGTGAGCCCACATCAAAGCCGGGACATGTCAGCTGTTTTGGACAGCTGTCATGTGACTGAGATAGCTGCGGGTGGAATCGCGATCCACCCGCAGCTATTAACCCCTTAAATGCCACTGTCAAACGCCGGAAATACGCACATCGGCGACCCGTGTCATGTGATCGCGTGTCACCGATGTGTCTGCATGACAACCCAAGGTCTCCTGGAGACCTCTATGGTTGTCAGTGCCACCTTGCTGTGAGCTCCACCCAGTGGTCGGCGGTCATAGCAAGGGAGTAATTCTGCTACAATAGAGGCAATCTGCTCATCGCCTCCATGTAGCAGAGGCGATCGAGTTGTGCCAGCTTCTAGTCTCCTATGGAGACTATTGAAGCATGGCAAAAGTAAAAAAAAGTGTTTAAAAATATAAAAGTTTAAATCACTCCCCCTTTCGCCCCATTCAAAATAAAACAATAAAAAAAATAACACATACACACATTAGGTATCGCCGCATTCAGAATCGCCCGCTCTATCAATAAAAAAAGGTTAACCTGATCGCTAAACGGTGTAGCGAGAATAAAATGAAAAACGCCAGAATTACGTTTGTTCGGTCGCCGCAAAATTGCATTAAAATGCAATAATGGGCGATCAAAAGACCATATCTACACCAACATGGTATCATTAAAAATGTCATCTTGGCACACAAAAAATAAACCCGCACCCAACCCGAGATCATGAAAAATGGAGACGCTGCTATCCAATGTGAGAATATGAAAAAATATGGTGTTTACAGAATGTCACATTTATAAAGCATCTTGGCATTTTTAGCTTAAAAGGGGTCGTGCAGGCATAGAATATCAATGAATTGTGCTTAGTACGTGTCATGAAAATCATATTGGTGTAGGTCCGACACCCAGCACCCCCACGAGTCAGCTGCTATTAACTCCACTGGAAGCTAGATTTTTTAGTATACTAAGTGATCTGTAGTACCCAGCAGCAACCACTACACATTAAACGGAGCTACTCAGCTCTGTTCAATGTGTACATCTAGCGGCTGCCGAATCTATTATTAGTTGATTGATGGGAGAGCTGGGCTTCAGACCCTCACTGATCTGAGATCCATGACAGATCAGATACATTATCAAGTGTTGTATGTGCAGAGAAACCCATTAAGTCAGTTTCATCATCAGGGCATGGGCAGGGCATGGAAGGCTTATATTGTGAAACAATATTAAGACAGCTTTTCTTATAACTAAAAAAACAACTTTTTTGTAATGAAATCACAGTCAACATTGCTTAAGTCAAAAAAATCTATAACTGCAAATAATACAGTTCATTTCTTGAGTAAAGACCTTTGGCTCACATAAGGGCATTTTATATGTCAGTTTATGTCCATAAAAATCAGACAATTTTCATCTGATTGTCATTTGTGTGCCATTCATGTGTCCGTGTTTTACATCCATGTGATATCCGTTTTCATACACGTACACTAAAAAATGATCAAATACAGTTTCCTAGGTTTATAATAGAAATGTATCAGTAAAAATCATCGGATGCCACTTGGGTGTGCCGTATGGGATGTTTTTCTACACACCCATAGACATGAAGTGCAACTCATACGAGACTTGGAAGAAAGTAGTGCTGTGATATTTATTTTCATAGACAATTGAACCAAGAAAATAATCATTCTTCTGAACCGCCCTATTGAATAACATGGGTTATTGTGCTGTTAGTGTGCTATCCAATTGATACGCTCATCTGCAGGAGTCCTTAAGGCTGGCTTCACACATCCGGCGGGCGCCTTGCGGCGCCCCCGGCATTTTGCCGCAGTGCCGCATCAGAAAACCTGATGCGCCGCATGCGGCTTTTTTCGCATTGACATGCATTAGCGCCGGCCGGACAAAACGCTGCATGTAATGTTTTTTGTTTTTGCCGGATGGTTTCTGATGTCTCCAAGCATCAGAAACCATCCGGCAAAAAAACGCATGCGGCCGCCGGCGGTGCATCAGGTTTTCTGATGCGGCGCTGCGGCAAAATGCCGGGGGCGCCGTGAGGCGCCTGCCGGAAGTGTGAAAGAGGCCTAAACCGATAGCCCACTGAAGTAAATTACACCAAATTTACCAATACATTTGGTGCATCTCTTGAACTTTATATGCAAGAGAAAATTAACTCTACGCCCTTAGCTTTCAGCTACAATGTACTGTATTATAGGTAATCACCTAGTCTTCTAGTCTTCTTTAACTCCTTTATGACTGCCTTTTAATAATAATCATTAACCCTTGAACTGTTTGATCCAAATGTTGGGTCCTTAGGTATGGTCTTACACAGTAAAAAAAAACAGCAACGGAGATGAGCAGCATCCTTGCTGTTAACTACAGATGAGCAAACCTTTCAAGATTCGGTTTGGCTCAGCAAACATCCCTGAATCCCATTGAATTCAATGGGAGGCAAAACCAAACGCATGGACAACACCTTGAAGGGAGCCAAAAAGCTTCCCAAACAGCTCAAATTAGGGGCAGACAACAGGAAAAGTGGCATAAACTGAACTAGAGTACAAACAGTATAATTGTGCAGCATGGATATGTGGTGCCCCTGAGGGTCCAGTCGCCACAGAGGTACTGCATCTCAACCAGAGGTGTGGTATCCCACCTTTCAGGTAAGATGGGGGCACCTGACCTGGCTCTGACACAACACTATATCCATCTCACACACTAGCAGCAGTTCCTGTATCACTCTTGCTGGCTAGGAAATAGCGTTGGAAGGAGAGTGGAGCTTAAGGGTTAGAAGAGGGGAAGGGGAAAGACGTGCATAGGCAACCTTTCCACAGGGGAAGGAGGGAAGAGATAGAACCGTACAGCAGGCTCCTAGTCTGGAGGAGCTGCTGAACATACAGAAAGACTGAAGGAAGCTCCCTGAAGAAGAAAGGGATTTCTCAGAAGCACGGGCAGGACAAGAGTTACCCGTGGGGCTCGTTCCAGGCTGACGGAAGTCAGCTGGGGGAAAATCCAGGTGGCAGAAGGGTCTTGGCCCCTAGACTAGTGGAGCGCACAACAGGACTCAGCTAGCAAGCCGACAGCTGTGGCAACTTTAGGGGTCACAGCCAACAACCACAATTATCTTCTCTGGAATCAGCTAAAAGGAATCAAGGAAACGCTTTGGGCACGTTATCCGACAGGGTTCGCAGCTGCTGGCCTGGGACACTGATTGTGTGGTGCTGGGAAGGAAGAGGAGTGGAAATCAGCACAGTGAGACGGCCAGGGAAGGCATATACTGACAGGGAGTTCTGGAATTGTGTTCTCCATCTGCCTGGAAGTTGGCTGGATCCCCCCACAGGAGGACGTGGCACCAAGCGGGCATCTGTGTGCACCAGAAAAGTGAGTAAAGCTTTGGAAACTGCATCTGACTGTGTCTTCTCAAGTTCTTCCTGCGGCACCCACTCAACACTGCTACATCTACCAACACCATTATCCTCTACAACATACATCTGCCCTAGGACAACAAGCTCTGCCTGTGGAGAGCTATTCCAACTCTGCTGCATCACACCATCAGTCCCAGAGGATCTGCACTGCAGCGCTGGTCACCTCTAACCAGATACCACAGATGGCATCACGAACTTATCTACACATAGACTTTATTCCTCATTATTATTATTATTATTATTATACATTTATATAGCGCCATTTATTCCATGGCGCTTTACATATGAAAAGGGAAAAATATAGACAGATACAATAAACATGTGCTAGACAAGGGACGCATAAGTACAGAAGGAGAGAGGACCCTGCCCGCGAGGGCTCACAGTCTACAGGGATGGGTGAGCATCAACTCCTATTTTACATGGATGCTCAGGGCTACAGACCGGGTCACTGCTGCCGTGACACATCCCTTTAAGACACCGGCCCAGTTCAGAGTACCCCACTGCCCGGGCGGGCGATCCATATGCATGGGACAGGGCTTGGACCAGCATTTCTAGCTGAAACATTGATCAGTAACAGGTGGTTGAGTGACAGGTGTAGGCCTGATGCTCTGACAGCCCTGCCAAATTCAGGCAACAGACATGAAGGAGACCCAACTTGGAGTCCAAATATTTCCAAAACTTAGGGGAGGACACCAGAAAAAGTGGTATCAATTTACCCACAGTAGAACATTTTATAATGGCACAGAAGCAGTCAGCTATGGGCAAGGCATCAGGTATCAGGGTCTGGGCCAGCAATTAGAGCTTTGTATTGAAGCTTCAATTAAGACAAGGTGGGTGAAGAAGAAAATGTAAGCCTTCTTTGCTGGTAGCCCTGATACCTTATGCAACAGCTCAAACTGTTTTTTTTCCCATGCACACTCAGGAAGCACAAACATCAGTTTCGTAGACTACTATTGGTAGAAACATTTAAGGATAGTAACACAGGTAGTTGACTGATCATTTGACCCACAGTAAAACATTTTATAATGGCACAGAAGCAGTCAGCCATGGGAATACCAGCATTTAGAGCTTTGAATTGAAGTTTAAATTAAGGCGAGGTGGGTGAGGGAGCGGTGTAAGCCTTCTATACAGGGAGCCCTGGATACCTCATTCAACAGCTCAAACTTTTTTTTTCTGAGCCACACTGAGGTGGCACAAACATCAGTTTTGCAGACTGCTATTGGTAGAAAAAATTTAAGGATAGTAACACAGGTAGTTGATAGAAAGTAAGTGCATGACTGCCGGTCTGGGGGCCCTACTGCTACAGGCAACAGACATGAAGGAGACCCAACTTTAAGTCTCCTCATTTCAGAAAAATCATTGTTACACACCACTAAAGTGGCATCAATTTCAACAGAGTAAAAACAGTATAATGGTCCTCTGACACCCCTTCCACTACAGACAACCCACCAGATGGAGACCCAACTTCGAGTCTCCACATTTCTAAAAATCGTTTACAACATCAGCAGTGATAGCAACAGCAGGCACAGAAGCCACGGCAAAGGTGTCACAGACTGCAATAACGCAAGATCAATGCATCACACTAAAAACGACACCATCGTCTAGTCTGCCTAGTCTGCGACTGGGGTTCAAATGTCATTGGAGATCAATGACTTGATCATCTTGATGAAAGTAAGGTGGTCTAGACGTTCAGGGGACAGCAGTATGCACTTATCCGTCAGGACACCACTAGCAGCGATGAATACACAGTTTGAGAGAACGGTGGCTGCCGGTGTAACGCTAGTCACTTTTCACGGCCAAGCTGCAAGTCAGAGTGGTCAAGGAGTCCAAGGTCAGAACCCAGGAGGATACGTCATAACAGAAGGAAGAGACAAAAACATAGTCAGGTAACGTTCCGAGGTCAGAGTACCGGGGGGATAATAGATCAGAGCTGAAGGGGTTAAACATGAGGATGGTCACAACAAAGTCCAAGGTCAGGCAACAGATCAAGCATACAGAACTAAAGGCACAGGAGAACAATCCTCACAAGCTGAATGTACATCTGGCAAAGATATGGGAGACACAGCTCAGTTTAGAAGCATGGCAATTACTTGGAATAATGAACATTTGGAGACAGCCAACGCCTCACAGTCTCTGTTTGGATAGTCGAGCTGTCAATCAACACACTGACAGCTATAGCACACCCCTATACCAAATTGGATGGCCAAGCTGTCAGTAACTGCATTCCAGACACACTGAGAGGTGGAACCTTGACAGCTGGGCATGTCAAAACTTCCAATGCGTGACAGGTGATCTCAGGCCACTCTTACATTTTTGAAGACCAAAATGCAAAAGGGTCAAAACTCCCCCTGATGGCACTGATATTACGCTTGGGTTACTCTTGCACCATCCTCTCCTGTTGTTCACAACGTGTCAGACATGTACTCAGTTCTGCTGGTGCACGAGCTGGTCTAAAATATTGGATAAAGATTGGATAGTCAAGCTGTCAATCAACACACTGTGAGGTAGTAACCCCATGCTGCAGCTAGGGGGCGCTGTATGTGCGCCTCAAGATATGCATGGATGTGTGATTTGGATGGTAAAACAGTCCCGGGCACTGTTGTTAATGGCAGGTATGTGTCGCAGAGGTCCTCTGCGCTGTAAGCCAGTAATGTTGTTCTGGTACTCGTAGTCCCACAAGAGTTGTGTTTATTTTACTAGGGAGGCTTACAGGGTTAGTCGGAGACTGGGTGGGAATGGCTAACCACACATACACCGCCCTCTTGTGGTTGTGAGTTTTGAGGACGTGAAGTGAGGTCATGAGCATGTGACCACACCATGTGATCCATACCTCACCTGTGGGAGTGGTTACAGGTATGTAAGGAAGGAGTTGGCACATGGAGAGAGTGTGTTGAGACTGAGTGTATTGGGAGTCTGTCAGTCTGGGCAGAGTTCCCATGACGTCCAGGCTGGACGTCACACAGACTGGGGAAGCAGTGATGGTGAGTCTAAGCCAGAGGAGTGGACGGTCTTGAAAACCATGAGTGACACTGACCGGGGTCAGAGAGAAGTGAGAAATGTTTATTGGATACATCTGAGGTCAATAAGAGGGATCCGGGAACCTGCGTGGCCAATAGGTGACAGACAGGAGTCTGTGGTATGCTGACCGGGGTCAGGAAGACTGTGTTCATGCCGTGAGAAGTATTGGTGAGAAAGAGACTGTTTTGATGTTTACTGAATACCTCTGAAAGCTAAGAAGCCTCTGGAAACCTGTGTGGTCGACACCAACAGGTAACGGACAGGAGTCCGTGTGGTATTGACCGGGGTCAGGAAGACACTGTATTTTGTCTAATGGCTGCTGTAATAAACCAAATGGACTGTTTTAACCCTGAGAATGCCAGTGTTTACCTCCAAGACCAGCAAAACGAGTAATCCCCGTCCACAGACAGTGTGGAACGTTACAACACGGACAGCTCAGCATGCCCCTGTACCAGATTGGATTGCCAAGCTGTCAATCAAAGTACTGACAGCTACAGCACACCCCTATACCAGATTGGACAGCCGAACTGTCAGTAACAGCATCCCAGACACACTGAGGGGTGGAACCATGACAGTATCCCCTCTTCTGGGGGGGCACTGGACCCCCAGGTTTCCCAGGAAATTTTACATGGAATGCCCTGACTGACTGATCGGCCTTAACATCTCAAGAAGGGACCCAGGATCTCTCCTCTGGTCCGTATCCATTCCAGTGGATGAGGTACTAGAGGGAATTATTGACTCTCCGAGAATCCACAACCCTCTGAACCTCATACTCCAGGCCATCGTCTACGGAAAGTGGAGGGATTTATGGAATACATTAGGGATGCGAAGGGATGGAGGAAGCTTTAATCTAAATGCCACAGGACTGACCCCCTCTAGGATCTCACATGGACCAATAAACTTTGGACTCAACTTAGACGACGGCACTTTAAGTTTAATGTTCCTAGAAGACAACCAAACCTTATCCCCAATCTTAAAACACAGGACCCACCGAACATCTTCTATCAGCCTTTCGTTTTTGGCGAATCTGGGCAATCCCAATATTCGTTTGAACCTTCCTCCAGACAATCCCAGGGCATTCAGAAGGTATCCTAGAAAATTCACAAAAATGGGGATGAAAACCATAATTACAGAAGAATGGTGAAGTTCCAGTAGACTGATTTACTCTACTGTTAAAAAAAAAACTCAGCAAGAGGTAAAAAATGAAGACTAGTCCTCCTGCCGCACTGCCACAAAGTACCTTAAAATTTGTTCCAAAGATTGATTTGTCCTCTCAGTCTGACCATCGATTTCAGGGTGATAAGCAGATGAAAATGACAAGTCAATCCCTAGTTTATTGCAAAAAGCTCTCAAAAATTTAGAGACAAATTGTACTCCCCTATCAGACGCAATGTTCAGAGGGATAACATGCAACCTTACAATATGAGAAATAAACAACCTAGAGAGTGTCTCTGCACTAGGTAATCCTGACA
Organism: Oophaga pumilio; assembly: GCA_009801035.1. Classification (NCBI taxonomy): domain Eukaryota; kingdom Metazoa; phylum Chordata; class Amphibia; order Anura; family Dendrobatidae; genus Oophaga; species Oophaga pumilio. The sequence continues at coordinate 42,410 of VIAB01014734.1, read as the reverse complement.
AAGAAACAAAATGAGCTTGTTTGCTGAATCAATTAACTTCCATCCAGATAGCAGTCTTCTCATCAGAAAGATTCAAATCTGTAATGAAATCCATGGACAAATGAGTCCATGGTCTTTCTGGAATAGGCAATGGAGCCAATTCCTCAGCCGGTTGGCTATGACTGACTTTGGCACATGCGCAGACTTCACAAGCAGATACAAAATCTTTAATATCATTATGCATGGACAGCCACAAAAAAAGTCTAGCAACAGCTTTCCTTGTAGCAGTAACCTCAGGATGACCACTTAAAACATAATCATGAAATTCGTGTAACACCCGCAATACATAGGAACAAATAATTTGGATCCTGGGGAAGTGGAAGGAAGGAGCCAACGAATGGACTTTATGAATCTCCTCTTTCAATTCCGAGGTTGCCATAGACACCACAATACCCTAAGGAATAATGAAGGATGGAGGTTCTGGAGGAGAAATGGAATCTAGACTACGAAGGCTTAGGGGTGATCTTATTACAATGTATAAATATATGAGGGGACAGTACAAAGACCTTTCTAATGATCTTTTTACTCTTAGACCTGTGACGGGGACAAGAGGGCATCCTCTACGTCTGGAGGAAAGAAGGTTTAGCCATAATCACAGACGCAGATTCTTTACTGTAAGAGCAGTGAGACTATGGAACTCTCTGCCGTCTAATGTTCATAGAATCATAGAATGGTAGAGTTGGAAGGGACCTCCTGGGTCATCTGGTCCAACCCCCTGCTTAAAGCAGGATTCACTAAATCATCCCTGACAGATGTATGTCCAGCCTCTGTTTGAAGACTTCCATTGAAGGAGAACTCACCACCTCTCGTGGCAGCCTGTTCCACTCATTGATCACTCTGTCAAAAAGTTTTTTCTAATATCTAATCTGTGTCTCCTCCCATTCAGTTTCATCCCATTGCTTCTAGTCTTTCCGTATGCAAATGAGAATAAAGATAATCCTTCTACAATGTGACAGCCCTTGAGATATTTGTATACAGCTATTAAGTCTCCTCTCAGTCTTCTTTTTTGCAAGCTAAACATTCCCAAATCCTGTAACCGTTCCTCATAGGACATGGTTTGCAGACCGAACACCATTCTGGTCGCTCTTCTCTGAACTTGTTCCAGTTTGTTGATGTCTTTTTTAAAATGTGGTGCCCAGAACTGGACACAGTATTCGAGATGAGGTCTAACCAAAGAGGAGTAGAGGGCAATAATGATCTACACTGTATGCTTCTGTTAATACATCCCAGAATTGTATTTGCCTTTTTTGCTGCTGCATCACACTGTTGACTCATGTTCAGTCTGTGATCTATTAGTATACCCAAGTCTTTTTCACATGTGCTGTTGCTTAGACTTATTCCTCCCATTCTGTATACGCTTTTTTCATTTTTATTTCCCAGATGAAGTACTTGCATTTTTCCCTGTTAAAAACCATTCTGTTAGTTGCTGCCCACTGCTCCAGTTTATTTATATCTTTTTGAATCCTCTCTCTCTCTTCTCTAGTATTAGCTATCCCTCCTAGCTTTGTGTCATGAGCAAATTTAATCAGTTTACCCTCAATTCCTTCATCTAAATCATTGATAAAGATGTTGAACAATACAGGGCCCAAGACAGAGCCCTGTGGTACCCCACTTGATACATTCTTCCAACTCGATGTGCAGCCATTTACTACCACTCTTTGGGTCCTATCACTAAGCCAGTTCACCTAACAGTTGCCTTGTCCATCCCATACTTAGTCATTTTTTCAATAAGGATTGTGTGAGATACTTTGTCAAATGCTTTGCTGAAGTCAAGATATAATATATCTACAGCATTTCCCTGATCCACCCAGTCAGTGATTCTGTCATAGAAGGAAATTAAATTAGTCTGACATGACTTATTAGTTACAAACCCATGCTGACTCTGGTTAATCACTTCATTCTTGTCCAGGTACTTACATACATGTTGTTTAATAATTTGTTCAAAGATCTTTCCTGGTATAGATGTTAGACTCACCGACCTATAGTTCCCTGGGTCCACCTTCTTCCCCTTTTTGAAGACAGGAACAATATTTGCTCTTCTCCAGTCTTCTGGGACTTCTCCTGTTCTCTAAGAATTTTCAAAGATTATGGAGAGTGGTTCAAAAATTTCTTCTGCTATCTCCTTCAGTACTCTGGGGTGTAACTCATCTTGACCTGGAGACTTGAATTCATTTATGTTAGCTAAGTGTTTCCTCACTGTTTTTCTGTTTATAGATATCCTGGATTCTTCTATTCCCTTAATAGGACAGTGAAGATCAGTTGATGTTACATTTCCTTTCTGAGAGAAAATAGATGCAAAATAGGAATTTAAAAGTTCGGCCTTTTCAACATCATTTCTTACCATTTCATAATTTTCATCCTGTAAAAATCCTATAGCATCTTTGACTTTTCTTTTACTTTTGACATATCCCCAAAATCCTTTTTTATTGATTTTGACATCTCTTGCAAGCCTTAATTCATTGTCAGCTTTAACTAATCTGATTCTTGCCCTGCAGGTTCTGCAGACATCATTATATTCTTCTTTAGTTATGCCTCCCTCTTTCCATTTGATATACATTTCTTTCTTCCTTTTTAGCATGTGTTTAAGTTCTTTGTTCATCCATCCTGGTTTCGTTAAATGCTTCCTATTCTTCCCTCTTCAGAATTGTTAATGATTGTGCTTTGAGCATGATAAAGACCCATTGGAGGTCGAAACGTCGCTTGTATTATGGCGGAATAAAATCTTTCTTTTATTGCTACACCTGGATGGAGCGCTGTTCTTCTATTTTTGAATGTCTGGCATATCCAAGAGGGTTCCTTGGACCTGGAACGGGCGCCCCAATTCAGTGAGTGCGGTCAGCCTTCTCTATATATTGGATGTCCTGTATATGTCCTGTGTATGTCAAGTATATTTGCAAAAATGCTAATTATTCTAATTCAACATTTATTCTAAAGTTATTCTATACATACAAGTAAATGAAAACTAAAATAAATAATAACATTTAGCAACAAAGACTAGCAAAATATAGTAGGGAGTCAAAATGACTCCCTTTAGTAATTAAAGTTAAGTTTTGAAAAAAACTTTTTTTTTTCAAAAATTATTTATTGTCACAAAATCTTTTTTCGCATCCTAAATGAGTAAAAGTCACCGTGCCTCAAGCCGGAATTCGGAAAAATGTAGTCACAGAAGAGAAATAAAAATTGCGAGGAGTCAAAATGACTCCATCGGTAGTTCTAGTGATAAAGGCCATTTTGACAGCAAGTAACTCCCAATTCCCAACATCTTAACTTCTCTCCGCCGGTGAAAATTTTTTAGAAAGAAAAGCACATGGACGCAGGTTAGTCAGAGTTTTGGGCCCATGCGATAAGACTGCCCCCCATTCCGATATCCGAAGAATTCATCTCCACAATGAACGGTTCTTGGAGATCAGGTTGGATCAGAATAGGTGCGGACATAAAACACTCTTTTATTCTTTCAAAAGCCCTGATAGCACCCGGCAACCAAACCTTGAGATTTGCCCCTTTACGTGTAAGGTCAGTAAGTGGTTTAGCAATCTGTGAAAACCCCTTGATAAATTTTCTGTAATAGTTGACGAATCCCAGAAAATGCTGCAAAGCCTTAGGATCCCAAGGTTGAACCCAATCAGTTATGGCCTGCACCTTCCCATGGTCCATCTTAAACCCCTCTGCTGACAAGATAAAACCCAAAAAAGAGAATTCCTGAACAGAAAAAATAAACACATTTGTCTAATTTAGCAAACAGAGAGTTCTCCCTCAGTCTCTGTAACACAACACGGACATGTTCCTGGTGAGTTTCCAAGTCTGGCGAGAAAATTAGAACGTCATCGAGGTACAGTGGGTACGGAAATCTTCAGAGATTTTTGGGTTTTGCCAATTTTTATCGTAAATTTATTGGTAATTTCTCCGGTATTGTTAAACCATTAACTGATTTGACCAAAAAGGGTTCCGATGTGGTGAATTGGCCTCCTGAGGCAGTTTCTGCATTTCAGGAACTTAAGCAGAGATTCATTTCTGCTCCTGTTCTCCGGCAGCCTGATGTTTCCCTGCCGTTCAGGTGGAGGTTGATGCCTCTGAGATTGGGGCAGGTGCCTTTTTGTCCCAAAGAGATACAGAGACCTCTAAGAGTTGTGCCTTTTTCTCTCGAAAATTTTCTCCAACTGAACGTAA
>VIAB01014734.1:19725-31299 GCA_009801035.1 Oophaga pumilio | reverse complement strand
TGCATGAAATAATTAGCAAATTTATCACGAATCCTCATTATCTCAGCTGTAGAACGCACAGAACTGGAGTCTATGCTCATGCGGTTCGAATCACAGTCATCGGGGTCAACCACTATGGGTTCATGTCTGCACACAAAATTGTGAAGGCAGATGAATGCCTTCACTACACGGTCCACATTTTCGGGTTGTAGTTGGATGCAAGTAAGTAGAATACGCCATTTTGAGGTTAAAATACCAAAGGTACATTCCACATAACGTCTTGCACGGCTCAAGCGATAATTGAAAATGCGTCTTGTATTGTTAAGACTACGGCTTGAGTACGGCTTTAGTAGATTTTTGCCGAGTTGGAACGCCTCATCTCCAACTAAAACATAGGGCAAACTTGGGCCTTCCATCCCCGGAAGTGGTCGTGCTGAGGGAATGTTGAATCTGTTATTGTACAAACATTTCCCCATGTTGGACTCTTTGAAGACTCTGGAATCGTTCGTCCGTCCATATGCACCGATATCCACAACTATAAACCTGTATCTAGTATCCGCAATAGCCATTAATACAATTGAAAAGTATTTTTTGTAGTTATAGTACAGGGATCCACTATGCGCGGGTTTCTGAATACGAATGTGTTTCCCGTCCACGGCACCAATGCAATTGGGAAAATTAGCCACATCCTCAAACTTTTGGGAAATAGATAGCCACATTTCTGTAGTCGGGGTTGGTAGCACAAGTGGTTGCAAGTTGTTCCAAATGGCATCACATGTTTCCCGAACGAGCTGGCAAATGGTCGATTTTCCCAGACGAAATTGAAAATGTAGTGACGCAAACATTTCACCAGTAGCCAGATATCTATAGACAAAGCCAAAAAAAAACCATTTAGCACTATGGACATATTGTACATATTTTTACAGAGACCACAATAAAAAAGGCAACTTTACATTGACTGACAATTGGCAACGTGTACAAAATTACAAGACATGCACAACAATGAATTACATCCTGTATTTGTCAATAGAACAATGTTAACAAAAGGATATTTACCTCACGGTCACCACTAAACATTGCTCCGCACAAATACTCTCACGGAAAGTGCTGCGCCGATGATGTATGTCATCCTTCACATGTGAGAGCAGAATATCAAAGGTTTCGATGGACATCCGCATGTAACGTTGAAATTTAAAGGGATGGTCCCGAAGCTGAACATACAGGGTGTGAAAGGCACCATATGTATCCCGTAAAAAATTCACTTCATGGATCCAATATCTCCTTTGAGAAATACGCCTTCTCTGCTGACGTCGCAGATACTTCAAGCGAAATCGCACCAGCTCAGACACAAACATTTTGGTAGCAGAACTTCACTCGATGCTCTCAAAATGGATAATGAGTGTCGACTCCCATGCCACGCAGACAAAAGGAAAAAAAAATTGAACAACTTTATTGACAGTGCCTGAAAGCAGACAAACGGATGCTTACAGAATGGACCTCAAAATGACATAACGCAGTCACATGCGTTAACGCAAGCGTTAACGTGATGCCAAATTTACACTAAATTTGGGTCATTTAAGCACATCCGTTTAACGGATCCGTTAAACGGATTGTACAAAACGCAATGTGAACTTTGCCTTACTGGTGTGCTCAGTGTTTGCTATGTATATTTTTTGGAACAAATTATATTTTTAAAGTTGTCCAATAAAGCTTTGTTAAGTTTTTGCCGCCTCCGTCTTGAGCTGGATCACACTCTTTACTCCATTTTTCTCATTTGATGTGGATGCTCACGACTATACATGCTGGGCGTTGGCAGGCACGGGGATTTCACTGAAGACCGGTAAGCTGACTACATCTTTTATCTTTGTACTTGGCCGCATTCATGTTTCCTTTAATTGCAACCAGTCGTCCTGTTCCTGCAGCTGAAAAACACCCCTATAGCATGATGATGCTGCCACCACAATGTTTCACTGTTGGGATTATATTGGGCAGGTGATGAGCAGTGCCTGGTTTTCTCCACACATACCACTTAGAATTATCACCAAAAAGTTCTATTTCGTCTCATCATACCAGAGAATCTTATTTCTCATAGTCTGGGAGTTCTTCATGCGTTTTTTTGCAAACTCTATGCGGGCTTTCATATTTCTTGCACTGAGGAGAGGTTTCCATCGGTCCACTCTGCCATAAAGGCCCGAGTGGTGGAGGGCTGCAGTGATAGTTGACTTTGTGGAACTTTCTCCCATCTCCCTACTGCATCTGTGGAGCTCAGCCACAGTGATCTTGGAGTTCTTCTTTAGCTCTCTCTCCAAGGTACTTCTCCCACGATTGCTCAGTTTGGCTGGACGGCCAGGTCTAGGAAGACTTCTGGTGGTCCCAAACTTCTTCCATTTTAGGATTATGGAGGCCACTGTGCTCTTAGGAACCTTGAGTACAGCAGAAATTCTTTTGTAACCTTGGCCAGATCTGTGCCTTGTCACAATTCTGTCTCTGAGCTACTTGGCCAGTTCCTTTGACCTCATGATTCTCATTTGGTCTGACATGCACTGTGAGCTGGGAGGTCTTATATAGACAGGTGTGTGCCTTTACAAATCAAGTCCTATCAGTTTAATTAAACACAGCTGGACTCCAATGAAGGAGTAGAACCATCTCAAGGAGGATCAAAACGAAATGGACAGCATGTGACTTAAACATGAGTTTCTGAGCAAAGGGTCTGAATACTTATGACCATGTGATATTTCAGTTTTTCCTTTTTCATAAATTTGCAAAAATTTCTAATTTGTTTTTTTTTTCAGTCAAGATGGGGTGCAGAGTGTATATTAATGAGAAAAAAAAGGAAATTTTTTGAATTTACCAAATGGCTGCAATGAAACAGAGTGAAAAAGTTAAAGGGGTCTGAATATTTTCTGTACCCACTTTAAATCACAACAAATCTTTCAATGCAATCAAAGAAAATATTATTCATAACAATTTGAAACACAGCAGGTGCATAAAATAATCCAAAAGGCATGACAAGGTTTTCAAAAAGACCCTCAGAGATTAAAAATGCAGTTTTCCACTCATCATCCTTCCGGATATGTATCAAATTGTAAGCCCCTCTAAAATCAAGTTTAGAAAACACACTGGTCCCCAGAGGCTGTTTATATAGGTCAGGAATGAGTGGAAGTGGGTAAGTATTTTTAACCGTGATCTTGTTTAGTTCTCGGAAATCAAGGCAAGGACGGAGACCCCCATCTTTTATTTAACAAAGAAAAATCCAGCAGCTATAGGGGAGGAGGAAAGACAGATATGACTCTTCTGTAAACTTTCGTTAAAATATTATTTCATGTCGGTCCATTCAGGCCCTGACAAATAGTAAAGGCAAGTTTTTGGCAACTTGGTGCTAGGAATAATATAAATAGCACAATCATAGGGACGATGGGGAGGTAGTATCTCTGCTTCTTTTTCCGAGAACATATCTCCGAAGTCCTTCAGGTACCCTGGAAGACCCTCCAGACTAGTGGAGCATATTTTTACATTTTTTAGCCATTTCTTGTAGCAATTGGGGCTCCATTTCACAATCTCCTTCTGACACCAATCAATAACTGGATTGTGAATCTGCAACCATGGAAACCCCAGTACCAATCCAGCAGGTAAATTATCCAACACAAAATAGGAGATGGATTTAGAGTGGAGTACTCCCACTTGGAGAGTGAAATCCACAGCTGCTCTCTTGACCAAATTGTGAGCTGTGTCTTGTCAAGTGTGATGACTTGAATGGGTCTTCCTAAACTAACTGTCTCTAACCCTAACTTCAGAACGAGTCCCGAATCGATTAAGTTAGCAGCAGACCCAAAGTCAATGAATGCCAATGTTGATAACACTTGGGTCTCAAAGGAAATCATCAAATTTATCAGTACTTTATTAGAGGAAGAAAAAGGTACCTGGGAGTCTGGGTGAGCTCCTCGGCCGTCACCCAGATTCAGACGTTCTCTCGATGGTTTGATAGCTTCAGGACGAGTTGGGCAATTCTTAAGGAAATGTCAAGAGAGACCACAGTATAGACATAGTCCGAGATCTTGTCTCCATCTTCTCTCTGCAACACGATGACTGGAAACTCTAACTTCAGTTAAATTGACCTTCTCCGGGGAAGTATAACATGCGGCCTGCCGTTCAACATGTCTCTCATGGATTCTGTGGTCCATTCGTATGGCCTGAGTCATGACTTCCATCAGAGAACAATCATGGAGGACCAGAGCATCCTTGAGTGTCTCTGAAAGGCCTCTTTGGAACTGGAACCTGAAAGCAGCATCGTTCCATAGAACTTTGGGTGGACCACTGCCGGAACTCAGTACAGTAGTCCTCCGTTGTGCGACCCCCCTGTGCCAGGTTCATGATCTTAGCTTCAGCGACCTGGATTCTGTCAGGTTCGTCATATATCATACCTAAACTGTCATAAAAGGCATCAACAGAAAACCGCTCTGGGGCTTGTGGGGACAAAGAAAATGCAAAGGTCTGAGGACCCCCTCGCAGTAGGGACATGCTTATTTCCACCCGCTGGGACTCCTCCCCTGACGACCGGAGGCGTAGGGTAAAAAATTTATCAGGGAAGATCGAATGTTCGGGAGAGAACAACTGTACATCAATAGGTACTGACGTCACAGCCACTGCCAGAAGTGGAGGGCTATGGGGGGGTCTTCATCAAGTTATTTATCTGAAACTGTAACTGATATTGTGATGACTCCAGACTCTGGCAATCCTTCGCCAGATCCAGAGTCATCTGCATCAAATTCGCCACCTAGTCACAAAGCGTGTGAACAGGATCCATACTGGAGAAAAAGAAAAATGTATAGGCCAGACTTAATTGGATGCTAGTCACTTCTCACGACCAAGCCGTGAATCAGATTGGTCAAGGAGTCCAAGGTCAGAAGTCAGGAGGGTATGTCATAAACAGAAGGAAGAGACAAAAGCCTAGTCAGGTAACATTCCGAGGTCAGAGTACCAGGAGGATAATGGATCAGAGCTGAAGGGTTTAAACAGGCAGTCAGAACAAAGTCCAAGGTCAGGCAACAGATCAAGCATACAGAACTCAAGGCACAGGAGAACAAAAATCACAAGCTGAATGTATGTCTGGCAGAGATATGGGAGACACAGCTCGGTTAAGAAGCATGGCAATTACTCGGAATAATGAACACTTGGAGACAGCCGACGACTCACAGTCTCTGATTGCATAGTCGAGCTGTGAATCAACATACTGACAGCTATAGCACACCCCTATACCAAGTTGAACGGCCGAGCTGTCAGTAACTGCATCCCAGACACACTGAGGGGTGGAACCTTGACAGCCGGACAACTTGCAATGCATGACAGGCGATCTCAGGCCACTCTTACATTTTTGAAGACCAAAATGCGAAAGGGTCAAAATTGCCCCTGATGGCACTGATATTGCGCTCGGGTTACTCTTGCACCATCCTCTCCTGTTGTTCACAACGTGTCAGACTCTGTTCTGCTGGTGCATGGGCTGGTCTAAAATGTGTGAAACGACTCACAGAAACTGATTATGCCACATACACTGCTGCTTCTAAAGTTTTTCAGTTGATGACTCGACCTTCGTAGGGTTGGAAGTCTAGAACTGCGATGCACAGTGTGCCTCTGTTGTGAACACTCTGGATCTGACTTCTGAGTTTGGGCTCCCTCTGGTGGCTGCTGATAGTAATGAAGCTGCTTTGGCTAACAGAAGTCCATCACCTGGGGGCAATGAGTGGCAATCAGGTGGGACTGACTGGGGAGATATAAGTGAGCTACCTTCCTATGATTCTCGCCGGTGATTTGTTGCTTCCTGGTCTCTTTTGGAAGTCAGCTTGCTTCCTGCTTTGTCCTGCAACTTTCAGATAAGTTATTTGCTGTTTATTTCTGTGGCATTTGTTTTTGTCTATCTCAGTTTTCTGCCCTTTTGATTTGTACAGCCAGGTTCCCCTGCGGGGGCCTGCGCTGGACACTGTTATATTTTGCAATTTCAGTTCCCTGTTATTTCGGTATTTGCTGATTTGCTACCAGTGCACACCAGAGTCTGATCTAGCGGGGGAGAGATCATTTGGTCTCAGTATTTTTGCATATCATACTGGTTGGAGTTTTTCTCAGAGTTTTTGCTGGACTGCAGACAGTATTCTTTCCTGTCCTATTCTATCTAGACAGTTTGGGCCCCAGCATTTGCTTGCTCTATTTTCAGCCTGTGTTTGCATTTCATCTTGTCTCACCGCCAATAAATGTTTGGGGGCTACCTATTCCTTTGGGGGTCAATTCCGGGGCAGTTAGCTTTCCCCTTTCTCTCTTGAGGCTTAGTTAACTTTCTGGCTGTGTCGAGGCGTCTAGGGCACCGTAGGCACGTCCCACGGGCAGCTTCTAGTTGTGCTGTCAGTTTAGGAGTCTGCAATCCGTTAGTTTCCAACCTCTCTGGGTGTCTGGTTGCCTAGGCTATTTTGACTACTGTCCTCCTCGGTTACCAAATCATAACAGCCTCACTGCTATCTTGGGGAAAACCACTCTTAAGATTGTCTACAAGCATGTTCTGATTCTCCAGCATGTGTGCATCCCTTTCCAGGGGGGAAGCATCTGGCAAAATTTACTCTTGTACCGTAGATCTAAAAGAGCAGCAACCCAGTAGTCAGCATTATTTCTAATTCCAACAATACAGTCATCATGTTGCAAATAGTGCAGCAAGAAGGTGTTGATGTGTCAAGGCTTCCATGAGGTCCAAGTATATGGTGTGTTTGGTGACCCAAAAACACTCAAGCTTGTTTTTTCCGTCCCCTCCCTCCAACCACAGACAACAGAGAGGGATCATTATCTTCTTCATCTCCTGACTGTTGACAGCCATCACCTTTTCCTCCTCGTCCTCCTTCATTTGTTCCTCGGTTCCTGCACCATCAACAGTTTGTCTTGTACCATGTGCCCCGCCCTCGATCGCTATCATCAACCCTCCTCTAGCACCCGCCTGTGCAATGAAAGTCTGGAACTTAAAGATATTGTTATCCCTTCCGCATCCTCCTCTGCTTCCACCTCTTCCTCTGGGACTACCATCTCATCCCACAGACTATTCAAAGCGTGCTTCAACATGTAGATGACCAGAATAGTGATGCTGATGACGGCATCATCAGTGCTAGACATCTTAGTAGTTATTTCAAAACTGGGGTGCAGAATGGTGCAGAGGTCTTTCATCTGTGCCCACTCTGTAAGTGTGCCTTGCACAACGTCCATACTGCATTGGCCCACGCTATGCAAAAGAACATACTGCAGCAGGGCTCGTTGCTGCTGCCACAGTCGCTGCAACATATGCAGAGTGGAATTCCAACCTTGTCAGCACATCGCAAATCAAATGGTTAACCGTTAGGCTGAAAGATCTCTGTAGCGATGCAATTCGATGACCGTGCATTCTGCAGCAGTGCATCCAGGCTGGGATAGTGATGGAGAAATTGCTGTACCACCAGGTTGAGGATGTGAGCCATGCAAGGTACATGTGTGTGAGGTTGCCCCTGCCACCAGGTCGGTATCGTTATTGCACATGGTCTTTCCTGGCTCCAGGTTCAGTGGAGACAGCCATTGCTCAAACTCAGCCTGTATAGCTGTCCACAACTTTTGAGCTGTGTGACTGCGATCTTCAAGGCATAGTAATTTAAACACTGCCTGAATGCAGTGAGCTCTGGCTGCGCATTACAGAGATGGGGGGATTGTCTCTGCACTGTTGAAATGCATGCCTCATTAAGGGAGAGGTTGAGAGCGCAGGTGGAGGCCCTAGAGAAGCGGGAGGAGCCAGTAGCAGTGGAGGAAGTGTTAGATACAGAGGTTTATCCTGCAAGCCTTGGGGATGCCAAAGGATGAAGGAGTTTTCCGAAACGTGTGTCGGGGCAGACGCACCTGGCACTTACCACCCTGAGCACGCCATTTATACACCTTATCAGGTATGACACTGTAGGCTTTGTCTTTCTTGGTTTTGTGGAGCTGCCTGTACCGGTGCCTTTATTAGGAATACCATGGGTAACACTGGATCAGGCATTTGGACACTTTAATATTCGATCTGGGCTATATATGTTTTTGTCCATATTGGGGAGACACAGTACCTATTTGTTTTTTTGCGAATAAACAGGTTAGGTATTGTCCTGTCCTGATATTTTGCCATCTGTATACTAATCATTTTTGCATATCTCATTATAACCCTTTGTGTCATTCACATTTCATATATGAGTATGCATATAATTATTACTAATTTTTCCGATAGGTTTCCTGTTTGTCTCCCTATATTATAGCTCACTTGTTTTGTCATGTACCAAGATTGATTTTTTGCTCAGGTGTTGTGAGTGCTAGTGCTTCTTTCCATGGTTGCACTTTTTTCCACATTTAATCTAAGTTTGCTATTTTCTGCATCCACCTGTGTTCATAATCGTTAATAAAATTTTGTACTTTTCTATATATCGGATCTGTGGTCGTATTTTTCATGGTTTAACTACCACCCCCTGTTCAGTGTTTTGCGACAGATTCCCCCTTTTTATGGTCCCATATGGCAAAACCAATTATGGTTTAATAATACAGGATGTTTCTGCTGTTTTTCATTAGTCTACTATATGGGATGCCAAGACTTGGGGAGCAGCTGCTTGACTGCCTGCTCCCACAACCACCAGGGTCACCCAGTGCCCAGTCAGCGAGATGTATCTCCCCTGCTCATGTTTGCTCGTCCAGGTGGAAGTGCTGAAATACACCCTGGCAGACATAGATTTTTTCAGGGAACGAGTAATGTCTGTGACATGCTGGTGTAGTGCAGGCACAGCTTTCTTAGGCCTCTTTCACATTTCCGGCGGGCGCCTGGCGGCGCCCCCGGCATTTTGCCGCAGCGCCGCATCTGAAAATCTGATGCGCCGCATGCGGCTTTTTTCGCATTGACATGCATTAGCGCCAGATGGCGCCGCATGTCAATGCGTTGCATGCGGTTTTGTCCGGATGCGGCGCAAATGTACATTGCGGCGTCCGGAAAAAACGCTGCATGTAACGTTTTTTGTTTTTGCCGGATGGTTTCTTATCTCTCCAAGCATCAGAAATCATCCGGCAAAAAAACGCATTTTGGCCGCCGGAAGTGTGAAAGGTTTTCACATGCGGCGCTGCGGCAAAATGCCGGGGGCGCCGCAAGGCGCCCGCCGGAAATGTGAAACTAGCCTTAGAGACGTAATGGTGACTGGGCAACTGGTACTGGAGGACTGTGATGGACATCGACTTTCGAAAACAGTCTGTATCCACCAGGCAGAAAGGCAGGATTTCCGTGGCCAACAGATTGGAGATCGTGGAGTTTAAGCTCTTAGCTTTGGTATATGTAGGAGGAGACATTCTTTTGTGTGACCACAACTGCGAGACCAAGGGCTGGCTGCTATGCTGAGAGAGGATGTAGTAGGGTGAAAAGAACAAACAGCTGAACTGTGAGTGAGGTGCAGGCAGAGATGTTATGGTGGATTGAGAAAAATATGTTTGCTCGGTGAAACAAAAACAGCAGGCAAGCTCACTACGTAACAGCTGATGGTCTATCACTCACCCCGACTATAGGGAGTAAACAAGTGAAGGTTCTGCGGCCGGAGTCCTGTGTGAGAACACTTGACACGGTGACGGAGGAAGAAGCGGCAGATACAATTGATGGGACAGCTGGTGGTTGTCAAGGCCTGCTAGTCCACATTTTAGTGCAGTGTGATTCCCAGTCTGAGGCATGTTGATCGCTCATGTGCCAGTTCCTCTTCCTACCCTGACAGCACAGTACAGTCCGCATTCATCTCAAGTATCTGAGTCTCATCAGTATCACCTCCACTCCCGGGGGTTAACGTCTGGTGATGAGGGTCTAGATTCCACTCAGACCCTACATCGTCCAGCGCCAAATCCAACATGAAAATATTTTGGGCATCAGTGCAAATGCTTTCCTCCTCTGGATTCTGTGAATCTTTGGAGCAGACTCTGATATCCATGGAATAGAATGTGTGAACAGCTCTGCAAACATTCCCATCTGTGGTTCCCCACAGTCAGTTGGGTGGTTGGAAAGTTGTGTCATAGGAGAAACAAAGGTGATTGGGATGCCACCTCTGAGGATTGTACTGTGTTTGATATTAAGGTGGAGGAAGAAGAGAAGAGGCCACTTGATGCAGCGCTTGCCATCCACTGGAGTACATGCTCTTTCTGACTCTCATCTACAAGGTGTACTGCTGTGCGGCTGCCAAAATACGGGAGTTGAGTAGCCCATCCAGAAACAGATGTTATCAGTTGTTTTTGGATAGGATGAGACCGTGTTTGTTCAGTAGAACTTTGAGTAACATTACCACCTAACCCACGTACATGTCGAACACCAAGCCTATTTCCCCTTCCACCATGATCTTGCTTTTTCCCCACTCATGTTGTATGTACCCTTCACCTCCTTTAACAAGCTTTTTCACAACCTTAGGCCTGACCTGTTAGTCAGCTGTCACTAAATGAACAATCAGTATATATATTTTCTGAGTTAGTGTGCCTGAACAACAATATTATCCCTAACGATTTTGATTAGCAAATGGGGTCTCCTGGCAGCACTCCAATATTAGCCTTAACGATTTTGATTAGCAAATAGGGCCTCCTGGCAGCACCCAATATTTGTCCTAACGATTTTGTTTAGCAAATGGGGCCTCATGAGTCCAGACTGCAGCAAAACAATTTTGAGTAGGAAATGTGGATTCCTGCCTGTACAACACTATTAGCCTTAATGATTTTGATTAGCACATCGGGCCTCCTGACTGAACCCCAATGTTATTCCTAACGATTTTGATTAGCAAATGGGGCCTCCTAGCAGCACACCAATATTAGCCCTAATGATTTTGATTAGCAAATGGGGCCTTCTGATTCCTGACTGCAGCACAGCATTAGCCCAAACGATTTTGAGTAGGAAATGTGGACTCCTGCCTGCACAACACTATTAGCACAAACTAGTTAGATGATGGAAGGTCAATTGCACACAGGACAGGATCCTATCTAACTACAGTTAGGTCCATAAATATTTGNGACTGTTACCCTGATTTGCTCCCTGTCCACATTTTCGGCTAAGGGTTTTGTTGATTCAGGAGCAGCTATTAACCTGATAGACTTTGACTTTGCCAAATGTTGTGGGTTTCCCATGATACCCCTGCGGAAGTCTATTCCTTTACTGGGCATTGAATCTACCACTTTGGCGGAGAATAAACCCCAGTTTTCTACTTAGGTGATAATGAGGGTTGAACCAGATCATCAGGAGAGTTGCAAATTTCTGGTGTTGCATAATCTGCATGACATTATTGTACTGGGTTTCCCTTGGTTACAGACTCATAATCCTGTTTTGGATTGGAAATCTGTGTCTGTGACCAGTTGGGGCTGCCAATGTGTTAATAATGACACTCCTGTTTTTTCTGCCTCTCCCCAGTCTCAGGATGTCCCTGACTTTTTGACTGACTTTTCGGATGTGTTTAGTGAGAGTAAGTTTGCAACCTTACCTCCTCAGAGGAGATATGACTGCGCTATTGCGTTAGTGCCTGGTGGTAAATTTCGCAATGGTTGCCTTTTTAATTTATCTGTACCTGAACACGATGCTAT
>VIAB01014733.1:9060-20958 GCA_009801035.1 Oophaga pumilio | reverse complement strand
TTGCAGGGAGGAAGGCCTCAGAACAGCGCTGTTCTGAGGGTCTCTGGAGCACGCGGGGAGCCCTCTCTCTGCACGATGCTTCTCTGTGCCCCCGGTACACCCCGATCATATTTGATCGCGTTGTGCCAGGGGTTAATGTGCCAGGAGCGCTCCTGGCACATAGTGCCGGGTGTCAGCTGTGATAATCAGCTGACACCCAGCCGCGCTCCCCTGGGAGCGCGTCTAATCGCTGCGACGTACTATCCTGCCCATGGTCAGATTGTCCCGGGTTTCATGGACGGGATAGTACGTCGGATGGCAGAAAGGGGTTTAGAGACCAGAGGAGCGCTCGCGTCCAAAGCATTCTCCATGGAGGCCTGCTGGCAGCGTGCCAGGAAGTAGAGGAGAGAGAAGCAGCAGTAGGACGCCGAGGGACAGAGAGCGAGGATCCTGACAGGGACTTCGCAGAGGTAAAGAGGAAGCCCCAGGAGCGGGTGAGGGGCCAGAACTGGGGGCAGCGCCAGAACCAGGTGTAACAGTATCCCCCTCTTTACGACCCTTCTTTTTCAAGCCTGCGTGAAATTTTTTATGAAGGAGAGGGGCCTGGATGTTCTCTTTAGGCTCCCAAGACCTCTCCTCAGGACCAAAGCCCTTCCAGTCCACCAGGTAATAGGTCCTACCTCTTGTTTTCTTAGAGGCCAAGATATGCTTTACCTCAAATTTATCATCCTCCGAGACAGGATCTGGAGTGGTACCCGGGTCCTTAAAGAAGGGGCTCAAAACTACTGGTTTGAGGAGGGAAACATGAAAGGAATTAGGCACACGTAAGGAAGTAGGCAATTTCAATTTGTAAGAGACCGGGTTGATTTGTTTCAAGACTTCAAAGGGTTCAATGAAACGGGGACCCAATTTGTACGAAGGCAACTTCAGACGGATGTACTTGGAGGAGAGCCATACCTTGTCTTTGGGGCAAAAGGTGGGAGCATCCAGGCGCCTTTTGTCCGCATGCGGTTTCATAGGTTGAGAGGCTCTCTCCAAAGCAGTCTTGGTATCTTTCCAATCTTTGGTAAAGGTATCGGCTGCCAGAACACCAGACGGTCGAGAGATAGGAAGAGGGATTCTGGGTTGGAGTCCAAACACAACCTGAAAGGGAGATTTTCCAGAAGATTCACTTACTTGGTTGTTGTAGAATTCCGCCCAGGGCAGTAATTCTACCCAGTCGTTGTGGTGTGCGTTGACGAAGTGGCGCAGGAATCCGGCCAGGATTTGATTGATCCTCTCCACTTACCCATTGGACTGGGGATGGTATGCCGAAGAAAAATCTAGTTCTATTTTTACCAGTTTACAGACTGCTCTCCAGAACTTTGAGGTGAACTGGGCGCCCCTGTCGGACACGATGGGGAGAGGAAATTCATGGAGACGGAAGATGTGCTGAATGAAGTGATCGGCAAGTTCTGGAGCAGACGTGAGGCCGGGTAGCGGAACGAAGTGAGCCATTTTAGAGAAGCGGCTCACCACAACCCATGCCACTGAACAGCCAGAAGAAATGGGAAGATCCGTGATGAAACCAATCGCGATGTTCAGCTAGGGAGCCGACGGAATCGGAAGAGGCAGAAGCCTACCGGCTGGTATATATTTATCAGTCTTGTTACGGGCACATGAAGGACAGGCTGCGACGTACTCCTGGATATCCTTACCCATGGTAGGCCACCAGTAGTAACGGGTGATGAGTTGCTGAGTCTTTTTCTGACCGGCGTGGCCAGCAAACTTGAAAGAATGACCCCAACGCAGGACACAATTACGTTCCGAGGCGGTCACGAGAGTTTTCCCTGGGGAAAGCCGGGCAAGATCAATGGAGGCAACTGAGACTAACCTTGAAGGTTCAATAATGTGATGAGGTTCTTCCTCCAGCTCAGGAGGCAAAAAGGCTTTGGAGAGTGAGTCTGCCTAGACGTTTTTGTCAGCTGGACGGAAATGAAGGACAAAATTAAAACAAGCAAAAAACAAGGCCCACCGAGCCTGACGGGGATTCAGTCTTTGTGTGGATTGGAGGTAGGCAAGGTTTTTATGATCGGTGAATAGGACTACCTGGTCAAGAGCTCCCTCAAGAAGATGTCTCCATTCTTGTAGAGCTAATTTGATAGCCAACAGTTCACGATCTCCAACGGAATAGTTTCTTTCTGCGGGAGAAAAAACCATGGAAAAAAAAAACCACAGATCATCCGACCGGTAGACGATTTCTGGGTGAGAACTGCTCCTGCACCTATGGAGGAAGCGTCTACCTCAAGAAAAAATTTGCTCATTAGAATTTGTACGATGGAGAACGGGTGCAGAAGCAAAGGCTTTTTTGAGAGAAACAGTCTTCTGCTTCGGAGGACCGTTCCTTGGAGTTTACATCTTTCTGGGTTAAAGCTGTGATGGGTGCCACTCGGGTGGAAAAGTGTGGGATGAATTGCCGGTAGTAGATGGCGAACCCCAGGAACCATTGTATGGCTTTTAGCCCAGACGGACGAGGCCACTTGAGGACGGCAGACAACTTCTCGGGGTCCATCTTTAATCCTGTGGAAGAAACAATGTACCTGAGGAAAGGCAAAGAGGATTGCTCAGAGGCATTTCTCAAATTTGGCATAAAGCCTGTTTTCTCTGAGTCTTTGTAAGACCAGGCGTACTTGCCTCCGGTGCGTGGCCAAGTCTGCAGAGATCAGAATGTCGTCCAGGTAGACAACGACACAAGTATAGAGCAGATCCCTGAAAATGTCATTAGCAAATTCCTGAAAGGTGCATTGCTTAGGCCAAACGGCATTACCAGGTATTCGTAGTGGCCATCATGGGTGTTGAAGGCTGTTTTCCATTCATCTCCTTCTCTAATTTGGATCAGGTTGTAGGCCCCTCTGAGATCCAATTTGGTGAAGATCTTTGCCCCTCAGAGACGATCAAACAGCTCTGAAATAAGAGGTAATAGATACCTGTCTTTTACCGTGATCTGGTTTAGGCCCCAGTCGTCGATATAGGGCCGCAGGGATCCCGCTTCTTCACAAAGAATCCTGCTCCTGCTGGCGAAGATGACTTTCGGATAAATCCTCTTGCTAGGTTCTCTTGGATGTAGTCCGACATGGACTGAGTCTCTGCTTGAGAAACAGGATAAACTCACCCGCGAGGCGGAGATGTTACGGGGAGATCTATCGGACAGTCATACGACCTGTGTGGAGGTAGTCTCTCAGCCTCTTTTTTCCCAAAGACATCAGAGAAGGACCAGTAAGAGGAAGGCAACCCTGGCAGGGTATCTGGATGAACTGGAGGCGATACAGGTTGAATCCGGGTTAGGCAACGATTCATCCAGCTATCTCCCCAAAGCAGAACCTCTCCTGTTCTCCAATTTAGGACCGGTTCATGCATCTGAAGCCATGGTAGACATAAAACCAAAGGATGAGACAAACCGGGGTACACATAAAAACGGATTCTTTCAGCATGCGTTAGACTTACCCGGAGTTTCACAGGCTCAATCTGAAACCGGATGGGCTCGGTCAGTGGTTTGCCATCTATGGTGGTCATCCGTAACGGATCAGGAAGACACTGGACTGGTAAGCAGTAATGATCCACAAGCGCCTGCTGGAAGAAGTTCCCTGCAGCTCCAGAATCCAGTAAAGAGTTCAGAGAATTTCATTGCTCCAAAGGATATGGAGACCGAGATTCGCAATGATGGAGAGGGACGTTCTCTACCTAGGCTCGCCTCTCCAACCAAACCTAGGCACTGAAGTTTTCTGACCTCTTTGGACAGGTACGAATCAGGTGCTCAAGACTACCACAGTAGAGGCAAATTCCTTCTTTGCGGCACGCCTCCTGGCGGTGGCTGGCCAAACTTACACTATCAACCTCCATGGCTTCAGCGGAGGAAGACAAGGTAGCCGACTTAGGAGTAGTAGAGCCCAGGTGGTAGGACCTCTTGTCCCGTTTGATCTCCTTGGAGCATTCCTGAAAACGCAGATCTATTCAGGTAGCGAGGGATATTAGCTCATCCAAGGTAGTAGGCCTGTCCCGTCCCGCCAGGTCATCCTTGATTCATCCCGACAACCCCTCCCAGAAGGTAGTCATCAAGGACTTGTTGTACCAGGATAATTCGGAGGAGAGAGTGCGGAACCGAACAGCATACTGAGCCACCGTGAGCGTTCCTTGACGTAGGCGGAGCAGGGCAGAAGCTGTCGACGTAACACGACCAGGATCACCGATTGTCCTGTGAAACGCTTCTAGAAAAGACTGGAGATCATTAACCAGGGGGTCCTCTCTCTCCCATAGAGGGTTCAGCCAGGCGAGGGCCTCTCCGGCAAGGTGTGACATTAGAAAGCCCACCTTAGCTCTGTCGGAAGCAAACATATGCCCCAGGATTTTGAAGTGCATCGTGCACTGATTGATGAAACCCCGACACTGAGTGGGATCGCCATGGAAGCGGTGGGGGCTGCCAGGCGAGGACCTCTACTTGCCGTGCAGGCAGGTACCTGGGTGCCGGTAGACGAGTCGGTTGCAGTCGAGGACAGCAGGGAATCCATGCAAGTAGACAAGCTGCGAAGATAAGTCGTGATCTTATCCTGTTGATCCCTTAGATGGGTCACCTCTTGGCAAAGCTCCACAGTTGGAGGTTTCTGGGATCCAGCGGGTTCCATGGCCGGAGCAATCTGTAACGAATGGAAGCGGAAGCACAGGTGATTAAGTTTACATTTGTATTTTATTTTTTTGAGTGGAACCTCGAGACCCCGGTCCGTGGGGCTCCGAAGGAGGCGTAACTAGTGAGCCCCAGGTATCCGTAGTAAGGTCCCTCGAACAGAACCAGAATGGACTACCTGGGGAACACAAGTGCTACCTCGTTAGACCCCGGACATGTGGCAGCTGTCCCAGCAGGACAAACGCGTAAACAGATATTACAGATATTGTGGATCAAACCGGCGGACACCAGGTATATGAGGTAAGCTGGCTCTGGCGAAGATAATCAAGTTCCGGGTAGATGGTAGGAAGCTGGTTCCAGCAACTTTAGTTTTTCCACAGGTTTGGATGGCGAGTGGCAGAACGGGATGGCACTTGAGTGTATAGGTAAAGATGTCGTCTAGGATAGCCGACCAACTGGTCACTAATATTCTGCGGAAACAAACAGTATAAGCAGAGTGCCAAACGGAATGCAATAACAGCGCAGACAGAGCAAGGACAGAACCGGGTTTAGCAAGAGTAGATACTCGTTGCTCTGACACTCCCCCTATGGCGGGGTGGCCAAAAATAGTAATCAAGTGCGCTGCCATTGGTTAATTGAAATTTTCAAAAAATGCCTAAGCATTCTCCCTGGAGGCCTGCTGGCAGCGTGCCAAGAAGTAGAAGAGAGAAGCAGCAGCAGGATGCCGAGAGACAGAGAGCGAGGATCCTGACAGGGACTTTGCAGAGGTACAGAGGCAGCTCCTGGAGCAGGAACGGGTGAGGGGACAGAACTGGGGGCAGAACCGGGCTTAACACCAGCCTTAATGATATGCCTGTGCTCCAGGGCAGAGTCTTATCTTCCTGCTCTAAGCCAGAGAAACCAAGAAGAAACAGGCCACCAAACACAAAAAGTCTGTCTCTATGATGAGGAACATGTTTGTGTTTTGGGGCGGCCTGTGGGCAGGTCTCTCCTTGGTTTCTCTGGCTTAGAGCAGGAAGATAACGGTAATTAGACCTACCGGTAATTGTATTTCCAGGAATCCATCCTGACAGCACCATGGAGGACGTCCTTCTTATCCTCATTGGGTCATGAAACAACGAGAGGTTAAAAAGACCCTCCCCTTACCACTCTTCAGTGTCTTTACCAAGTACCACATTTGGATGGCTGCAAAGAAATTTTATTAAACAATCTTATACAAACGGTATGTCAACGAGTATAGAATATTTGCAGTAGGGAGGGAACTAGTAGTGCTGTCAGGATGGATTCCTGGAAATACAACTACTGGTAGGTCTAATTACCGTTTTACAGTTCACCACCTGCCAGCACCATGGGGAAGCACCAAAGAATGATAGTGTAGGGCGGGACTACTGCATGAAGGACCTTCTTACCGAAGGCTAATTGCCCTGAGACTATGTCCAGTTTATAATGTTTAGAAAAGGTACTAAGACTAGACCAAGTTGCGGCGCTGCAGATTTGGTCTGCTGATAACCCCCCCTCTTTCTGCCCATGAAGTGGCCATAGCTCTAGTGGAATGGTCTCTGAGAACATCCGTGGGGGAACTTGCCTGTGCTTTATAGGCTAGACTTATCGTGGATCTGATCCACCTAGCGATCGTGCATTTTGCTGCCTTTCTACCTTTATTTGGACCCCCGTACTGTACCAACAAATTTTTGTCCTGCCTCCAACCCTCTGTTGCCTCTAGGTATTTGAAAACCATCTCCCTAACGTCTAGGTTATGATAGGCTCTTTCTTTCAGGTTTCAAGGGTGTTGGCAGAATGAGGGAAGAACTTCCTGATTTATGTTTGAATTTGAGACAACCTTAGCGAGAAAAGCTGGGTTGAGTCTCAAAACTAAATGATCTACAAACACTTGTAAGTACGGGTTCTGAATGGATAGGGCTTGCATTTCCCCTAGTCTTTTAGCTGATGTAATAGCAACCAAGAAGGCAGTTTTGAATGAAAGCTTGCTAATATCCATATCCTCTGACAGATCATATGGGCGTTTACACAGGGCATTAAGGACTAGATTAAGGTCCCATGGTGGAAGCGACCTCCGTATGAAAGTTTTCAGCCTCTGTACGGCTCTGGAAAACCTAGCTATCCAGGTGTGCAAGGACAGAGCAGAGTTAAAGAATACACTAAGGGCCAAGATCTGCACCCTCAGGGTACTGGGTCTAAGGCCTTTCTTGAATCCTGACTGCAGGAAGTCGAGAATTTTAGGAATGTTTGGATGGGTAGTATCTACTGGCGCCTCTCCAATAATAATAATAATCTTTATTTTTATATAGCGCTAACATATTCCGCAGCGCTTTACAGTTTGCACACATTATCGTCGCTGTCCCCGATGGGGCTCACAATCTAGATTCCCTATCAGTATGTTTTTTGGCGTGTGGGAGGAGACCGGAGTGCCCGGAGGAAACCCACGCAAACACGGGGAGAACATACAAACTCCTTGCAGATGTTGTCCTTGGTGGGACTCGAACCCAGGACTCCAGCGCTGCAAGGCTGCAGTGCTATCCACTGAGCCACCGTGCTGCCCGCTCCACAATAACTGCAGAATCTTTTCCATATTTTGTTGTAAATGGCGGAGGTCACCGGTTTCCTACTTGCTTGAAGTGTGGAGATCACCTCTTCGGACAGACCTCTGGACTCTAGGACCTGCCTTTCAGGATCCAGTCTGAGAGTTGGAGAGCGTCTTGGTTGTGATGGATGACCGGGCCTTGGTGGAGATCTTCCCTCCTTGGCAGTAGGATGGGGTCTTCCATTGACGTCCTTCCTCAGCAGAGGAAACCAGCTCCTCTTCGGCCAGAAGGGCACCACCAAGATAACCGTCGCCCTTTCGTCGTGTATTTTCCTGAGAATTCTTGGAATCAGAGGAAGCGGTGGGAATGCATATAAGAGGACCTCTTACCATCGCTGGGATAGAACATCGAGTACTGCTCAACCATCCTGAGGATCTAGGGAAGAAAGGTTCTGACTTTTGCATGGTCTCTGGCGGTGAACAGATCCACGTCTGGTCTCCCCCCAGCGTTGGAACAACATGTTGAACACATCGTTGTTCAATTCTCACTCTCTGGAGACTACATTCTTCTCAGTAAATCTGCCACCTGGTTCTTAGTTCCTTCTAGATGAACTGCCGAGATGGATAGTACAGCTCTTTCTGCCCATCTGAAGATTCACTTTGCAAGATGCTGTAGTGACGGATGCTTTGGCCCTCCTTGGTGACGCAGAAATGCCACTGCCGTCGTGTTGTTGGATAAAACTTTTATATGCTTGCCTTTGACTAGCGACATGACTTGGAGAAGCACTTTCCACACTGCGCATAACTCTCTGAAATTCAAGTACTTGGCGCTTATCTCTGGGCTCCATTCCCCTTGGAAGTATCTCCCTTTCACGTGACTGCCCCAGCCTAGCTGACTTGTGTCGGTGGTGATGATGACACTCAGGGAGAGAATCCACGGAACGCCCATCTGGAGGTTTCCCGGAATGGTCCACCAACACAGGGATTTCCTCACCCGAGCGGATAGGGACATTCCCTTGTCCAGTGAGAGCCGACTTCTATCCCAGGTTGATAGGACTGCCTTCTGTAGTTTGAGAGTGGAACTGACTCCAACTCACGCAGGGGATGCAAGATGTCATCAGTCCCAGAATTTTCATTGCTTCCCTGATAGGGCAGCGGTTTATTGCGAACTGGTGAATCCTTTCTACCATCACCTTCTGTTTTTCTTCTGGTAAAAAAGATGCTCTCAGATGGGAGTCTAGCAAGACCCCCAGAAATCTCATCATTGGGTCTGTGACCAGGTTTGACTTTTCCCAGTTTATGATCCATCCTAGATTCTGCAGTGTGGAGATCGACATATGGCAATTGGCCCTGAGCTGATCTTTGGAATTGGCCACTAGCAGGAAGTCGTCTAAATTAGGTATAATAATGATGTCGCAATTTCTCAGATTGGCGACCACTTCTACCATTAGGCCAGGATCACACATGCGAGGAAATCGTCCGACACTCGCATGTGAAATCCCAGCTCTGGCGCCGGCACTCGGGAGTGGAGTGCACGGCTGCATATAACTACATGCAGCCGCTCAGTCCACTCCCGAGTGACGGCGCCAGAGCTGGGATTTCACATGAGTGTCGGACGATTTCCTCGCATGTGTGATCCCGGCTTTAGTTTGGTAAACACTCTGGGGGCTGAAGCTAGGCCAAAGGTGAGACACAAAAACTGGTAGTGACGGACCCTCCCCTGAACTCTCAGGGCAAACTTCAGAAATCTCTGGTAGGATTCGTGAATCGGGACGTGATAGTATGCACTTTTCAAATCTAAAGTGCACATCACCATATCCTTGTCTATGAGGGGTATTGTGGACCTTATGGACTCCATATTGAATCTTTTGTATTTTACCCATTTGTTCAGGGGTTTGAGATTTATTATTGTCCTGGTCTCTCCCAAAGGTTTCTTTATCGAGAAAAGGCTTGAGTAATGACCTCTGCCTTTCTCCTGAACGGGATCTGGGACTATAGCCCCAATTTTTAATAGGTCCTGAATGTCTGACCATATTGGCGAGGTTGAGGGAAGGCAAGGGTTGGTTATCATAAACCTCTCTGGGGGTAGATGGGCAAACTCTACCTTGGGAGATGGTCTGTAAAACCCACGGATTCTGAGATACCTTTTCCCAGCCTCCCAGGAACCCTCTTGGCCGACTCCCTATTCTGATGGTGTCATTTTCTACGTGAACCTGAAAAGATGGAGTTACCCCAAAGGAGGGAAGGGTAGACTCCATCTACCCGACTTCCCTTTCCCCTTGTAGTCTGACTTCTGACTAGGCCAGGGCCTACGAAAGGAAGGGCTGGTATTTCTTTGGCCTCTCCTCTGGGAACCCCTTCTTTTTATCTGAGGCCTTTTCCAGAATGTCGACCAGAACAGGCCCAAACACTTTACACCCTGAGAAGGGGATGGAGCAAAGTTTATTTTTAGATTGAGTGTCCCCTGACCCGGTCTTTAGCCCTTCTAGCTGTGTTGGTCAATGACCCGTTCCTGGCTGCAAATCGTACTGACTCCGCAGATGCATCAGCCATGAAGCCGGTCGCTAGCTTCAGGAGGGGCAAGGATTTAACAATAGTTTCTCTGGGAGTTTTGGCTCTTAAATGCTCTTCCAAGTCGTCCACCCAGAAGTGCATAGAGTGAGCCACCGATGTTGCGGCAATGTTGGCCAGTATTATGGCTGCTGAGGTCTCCCAGGTTCTTTTCAAAAGCCCATCTGCTTTCCGATCCATACGCTCCTTCAGGCTGGAGGAGTCCTCAAACGGGATAGCAGTTCTTTTCACCACGGGAACATCTATTTTGGGAACCTCCTCCCAGGTCTTGACATCATCGGAATCAAAAGATAAACGGAGTCTGAAGTCTCTTGGGATCACCAGCCTTTTTTTGGCATTCTCCCATTCGTCCAGGATCATGGAGCAGATGTGGGCATTCACTGGGAACACCCTACTCATCTGGGAACGTAGACCACCGAACATCTTGTCCTGTACAGAGCGGGTTTTCAGGGTTTCCTCCACCTGCATAGTATCACGCATTGCACGGAGGAGTTCATCAGTGTCCACGGATGAAAAGAGGTACCGCTTCCCCCCCTTCCGGTGGATCGATAAAGGCTTCCCCTTCCTCCTGGTCGGATCCCTCCGATAACTCGTCTTCAGAGGATATGTCAGATTCCCTCGGTCTCTTACGAGATCTCTGAGGTTCCGAATGCGTGGTCTGGGAACAACCTAGGCCCGAAATAGATGCTTGGACCTCCTGCCTTATGATGGATCTCATATTGGCCATTAAGGAGGTTTGTTCCTCCCTGACAATCCTCATAGAACGAGCATCAAAGGGGTGCTTCTGCCAGGTCTCGGTTAGTTTAGTGGTACAGATGGGGCATTTTTTATTTTTCCCCGATTTTTTGCTATCCTTCTTAGCAGCTGTCAAGACAGGTTTCTCCCCCCTAGAATACAGAGTACAGGCTATGTGTTTATAACTGTAGGGAAGGGGTTAATAGTGGAGATGCTTTGGAAGCCTACTCATGTGCTCCTGGCTTTGTTCTGAGCCAACCTCTGCTTTAGTGGGATGCTCCATACTAGCTAATGCAAGCCGTCCCCGATTACAGTAGGGTAGCCTGCATGCCGGAAATGACCCTATTTATACAATACCCTCTTGTGTAGCACCGGCCTCCTGGAACGCACGCTGGAGCGCACCGCTGACCGTGACCCGGAAGTCCTCTGCCCGGCCTGCAGAGGAGACGCTGACGCAGTATAGTCTCATGCTGGCCGCAACCCGGAAGAATAGGGGAGACGCTGCTGGAAGTGCGCATGCCCGGATCCACAGCTGGAACGCACGCTGGCCCTGACCCACTGCGAGGAGGAAGCAGCCGGAAGTACGCCCCGGGGACCGCAGCATGCCAGAGGCAGAGCGTCCTGAGCCGAGAGCCCCCATGTAGGGGGTAGCGGCACGATCCTCAGGAGCGGCTCTACACTGAGGTATGCTGAGGGACCCTAATGAAGGGTGTCAGCCGCCGCAGATCTCTTGAGGCGGGAAAGCTGGGCCCCCCCCCGATCCTCACCATCTGCCCGGTACAGCCAGGAATATGAGCTCTCGTCGTTCCTATCCTCAGTGGGACAGGAAAAACACTGAAGGGTGGTAAGGGGAGGGTCCTTTTAAACTCTCGTTTCCTATCCCAATGAGGATAAGAAGGACGTCCTCCATGGTGCTGTCAGGTGGTGAACTGGAAAAGACTCTACCTACAGTCCCGCCCCGAAGCACAGGTATCTCATTAACTGAAAACTAACTAACACTGATTATACAAGAACCACAAGACACATTTCTTCACTCCAGGTATCATTTTAATTGGTGTAACAGCAGAAAAATGACTGCCATTCTTTAGCGAATGCTCTATACGTTACAAGTCAATGGGAAGGCTCAAAGCGTTTTTTGATTGTTGGGAGTTTAAAACGATGAAAAATGTGGCTAAGAATGTTAAAAATCACTCTGAAAAAGTAATAAAAAAAACAAAGAAAAAAATGCAGGCGTTTCCAGGGAACCTGTCAGGTCCCCATACCCTCAGCAGTTGTCTGCATATAAAAAATACCCTGCCTAACAGTCCCTGTATTACATTACACACAAACAGATCTGGGTCATTCCATGGTAATGTTACACTCGGTCCCCGGCTGGCTCTGCACTCCGTCCTGGTCACTCACCTGTTCCTCTGGC
>VIAB01014731.1:23771-38669 GCA_009801035.1 Oophaga pumilio | reverse complement strand
GCTGGCACGGCTGGGACACAGGGCTGGCAGGCACGGCTGAGACAAAGGGTATGTAGGCATGGCTGAGACACAGGACAAACAGACACAGCAGAGACACAGGGCAGGCAGGCAAGGCTGAGACACATTGCAGGCAGGCACGGTTGAGACACAGGGCAGGCAGGCACGGCTGAGACACTGGGCAGGCTGGTACGACTGAGACACAGGGCAGGCAGGCATGGCTGAGAAACAGGCCAGGCTGGTGTGGTGTGTGAAGGAACAGGTAGAGACCTGTTCACACAGCGGGTTCTAATACTGGAACAGACAGGAGGGAGTGGAGTATGACGGAACAGGTTTGGACTGTTTCATACAGGAGGTGCAGGTATGGGTACTGACAGGTCGGAGTGGAGTATTACGGAACAGGTTTGGACCTGTACACACAGGAGGTGCTGGTACGGTACTGGCAGGAGGGAGTGGAGAATGACCGAACAAGTTAAGACCTGTTCACACAGGAGGTGCAGGTACGGATACAGGCAGGAAGGAGTGGAGACAGAAGGGACAGGTTTGGACCTGATCACACAGGAGGAGAACCTCAAGACTGCGGAGAAGAGCTGGAGAGCAGCAAGAGGTTCAGCAGCAGCAGAACCAGAACCAAGCTGAACCGCAAGAGAACAAAGCACAGACAGAACCTAAAGAGTACAGAGCAGGCAGAGTCACAAGAGAGTGGAACACGAGAATAGTCGCAAGACTGCGAAGAGTAGTAGTAGAGCAAGCAATTAGTTCTGCAGAACCAGAACCAAGCAGAACCGCAAGAGTATGGAGAAAAGGCAAAGCCTAAATAGTACAGAGCAGGCAGAGTCACAGGAGAACAGAGTACGAACAGAACTGCAAAAGCGTGGAACCCAAGCAGACAGGGAGAACACAAGGAATAATTCAGCAGGAAACTAAGCCAAAGACATGGAGACAGGCAGACATAGGTAGGACAGAGTTCAGATAGGGTAACAGTACTAAACAAGGGACAAGACCAAGGACACAGGGACCAGAGTATACACAGGTACAAGCAAGGCTAGAACAAAGACCAGGATATACTGCCTCCTGTAGGGCAGACAGAGTGGTACCAAGCAAAGCTAGGAGTAGAGCCTCTAGAGAAGGAGGAACACACAGCAAGACCTGGCAGCTCAGTAGCAAGACACTGAGTTAACACTGCACAGGCAAGATCCATAGGGTGGAGCTGCCCTAAATACTAGAGGGCTCTAGGTAATTGGTCAGGAGCACAATAGACAGGTACACCCTGACTCCATAAGAACCAGAGAGTTCTGGCACCACTCCCCTATGAACACAGCCAGGAAACATGCACAGAGCAGATATGAAACAAGAAGCACAGAGCATGGAGCTGGCAGCAGACAGAATTCACAGCATGGCCTGGAGCAATGAGTAAGTTGGTGTGTGGGGGATGGGAGGCCATGCATTGATGCCAATAGGGTTGTTACAGAAAGTAGGTCCTGTTCTTCCTCCTCTTCCTCATTGACTACCAATCTATGTTGCAATGACATGAGGCTGGGCTGTGTGTAATCATCCTGTATGGTTCCTTGATCCATCTCATCATGCTCTGCCTGCAATGCATCCTCTTTTCATTGTCAGCAGAGAACTTTTCAGACTACAGAGAAGAGTGATGCTAATTATGGCATCAAAGTGTTGTATAATGGTACATATGTCTGACACCTATGTCCCTCCGGAAGTCTTATGTGTGGAGTTTAAACTGAATACCGACAGCCTTGTTGATGCTGGTAGTCAACAACTGCCCTGTTCTTCTCACAAATCCTTTCCAACATATGTAGTGTAGAGTTCCTATGTGTGGGGACATCACACACCAGTCGGTGAGCCGGAAGCTGCAAACGCTGCTGAAGCATGGCAGGGCGGCTGAAGCTGTAGTTGACTTTCTAAAATGAGCACAAAGGCGGAGTACTTTCACAAGCAGATCTGGCAGCTCCGGGTAGCTTTTGAGAAATCGCTAAACAATGAGGTTAAGCACATGGGCCAGGCATGGTACATGTGTGAGCTCGCCTCGCCTCAGAGCCACCCCCAGCTTCTGACCATAGTCAGACACGACCATGCCTGACTGTAGATTCAGAGGTGTCAGCCACAGATTTGCCTGCTCTTCTGAGCTGTCCACAACTCTTCAGCTTTGTGCGGTTTGTCACCTAAGCATATTAGCTTCAGCACAGCCTGTTGCCGCTTGGCTGAGGCAGTGCTGCAGTGCTTCCAGCTTGCTACTGATGTGGTCATTTCGGAGATGCAGGCTGAAGAGGAGGAGAATGAGGTGTAAGACCTGTAGACTGTGGGGGCAACCCTAATTAACCAAGGGCACACAATACTCAGCGTTGGTAGGACATGTTCCATCCCAAGGTCCGACTGGGTCCCAGCTTCCACTATGTTAACCCAGTGTATCGTAAGCGAGATGTACCGTCCCTGCCAAGAATCACTTGTCCACATGTCCATGGTTAAGTGTGCTTTCCCAGTTAATGCATGGCTGAGGGCACGGGTAATGTTGTGGAACACGTGCTTTTGAAATGCCGGGATGGCATATCGGGAGAAATAGTGTCGGCTGGGGACAGAGTACCTTGGGACAGCCGCCGCCATCAGGTTGCGGAAAGCTTCCATCTCCAAGAGCCTAAAAGGCAACATTTCGAGTGCAGGGTAGATGAGAAATGTGTGAATTTAATACTGTGGCCTGTGCAGCGTTGGCTGGGTATTTCCGCTTGCATTCCAATGACTGGTGTATGGACAACTAAAGTTTGCGCTGGGACAAGGATGCTTTTTGATTGTTGTAGTTGAGTGTGTGCGACGACAGGTGCAGGGCAGGAGGCATCTTTGCAGGCACTATGGACAGGGTATTGGCTTCCACGCACAACAGCGGAAGAAGCAGTGGTGTCACCCACAGACAGTGTTCCTGGACCATGCGGTTCGGCCCACAAAGTCGGGTGCTTTGCTGCCATGTGCCTGATCAAGCTGGTGGTGGTCAGGCTGTTTGTTTTTCTACCCCTGCTGATGCGGGCATGGCAAGTGGTGCAAATGGCCTGTTTGGGGTTATTCAGAAAAGGAAGAAAAAAGGAATAGTGCAAAAAATTGCGCACACCCCAATAATGAAATAATGAAGAATGTACAAAAATATAAATTTTATTGAGACAAAAGACCAGAGTACAAACAATTGTAAAACATAATTAAAATACAAACAAAAACACCCCTGAGTCCATAAATGTGTGGGACCAGTGTAGAGTATCCCCCTAATGCAGATGGAATATATGGTGCGCAACAATAATCATAGTATGATAAACAAAAATACAAATATCAGTGTAATAAACTGGAGCCAAAAGCAATCACAACACAGCAAACAATGCAGTTATAATAACATAGACAGCATGGTATATAATAAACCTCAGCGGCCGTAAGAATGGAAAAAAAACAAACAAAAAAAAACCTCGCTCTGCATGTCCTCCTGCCAGGTTGGGTCAGTTCCTATATCAGCCACCATCTCCTCTTCCACTTCAGGACCATGGTCTTCCTCCTGACTTTCTGGCAATTGTGTCTCATCTTCGTCCACCTCTTGTGACACGTTCCCACCATTGCCTTCATGTGAACGTGGCTGCTCCAATATTTGGGCATTGCAACATGCAATCTCAGTTTGCCCTGCTTCAAGTGGACTAGGCGAGAGTCCCGAATCTATAAATGGGAAAGTGAACAGCTCTTTGGAGTGTCCAAGTGTGGGACCAGTTGTCTCCAGGCACTTGGCATGGCAAAGGAAAGAGGATCAGGGTGAGGAATATGCGGTCCAGATTCATGGCTACTCAGACTTGACCGTGTGGAAGACAGGGTGCTAGTGGTGGTGGCAAAGTGACTGGAAGCATTATCCACCATCCAACCAACTACCTTTTCACGCTGCTCTGGTGTCAAGAGCACTTTCAAATATCTGGGATGTCCTTATTTTTTTTTAGCAAACTGGTGTCAATAACTAGGGTAAGACACAGCAAAAACTGTGGAATGGAGGCCTGAAATGCTACAATTTGTAGCCCACAGATATATCAGGCGTCTGACTGAGATACCACACTGTTCAATATGTGGTCTGTATTTTTAAATTTTTTACCAAAAAATAGTCTATTGAACTAGGGTAAGACACAGCAAAAAAGGGAATGCAGCCCTGAAATGTCACAATTTGTAGCCCACAGATAGATCAGGCATCTGACTGTGATACCAGACTGTTCAATATGTGGTCTGTATTTTTAAATTTTTTACCCCAAAATAGTGTATACAAATAGGATAACAGTATTCCCAAAGTCATTATTGTGACAACGGCCATAGTCACTTCAATTTACATATTACACATAATCAGTTATGGAAAAAGCCATAAGGGATGTGAAGTGAAAGGAAACAAGAATAAATAGTTCCTTATCATTTTAATATTGGCAAATAAATATATTATTTTTAATATTATTCTTGTTTCCTTTCACTTCACATCCATTATGACTTTTTCCATAACTGATTATGTGTATTAAATAGGGTAACAGACAGCAAATACAGTGGAATTTAGCCCTGAAATGCCATAATTTGTAGCCCACAGATAGATCAGGCATCTGACAGAGAAACCACACTGTTCAATATGTGGTCTGTATTTTTAAATTTTTTACCACAAAAGTCTATTGAACTAGGGTAAGACACAGCAGAAAAAAGGGGAATGTAGCCCTGAAATGACACAATTTGTAGCCTACAGATAGATCAGGCGTCTGATGGCGATACCAGACTGTTCAATATGTAGTTTGTATTTTTATATTTTTTATCCCAAAACAGTGTATACAAATAGGTTAACAGATAGCAAATACAGTGGAATGTAGAACTGAAATGCCATAATTTTTAGCCCACATATAGATTAGGCATCTGGCGAAGATAGCCCACTTTCAAATATCTGCCCTGTATTTTTTTTTTGGCCAGCAAAATTGTGTCAATAAGTAGGCTATGACACAACAAAAAAAATTCTATGGAGGCCTGAAATGGCAAAATTTTGAGAGCAATGATGTGCAATCCGTGTTGCAGACAAAACCTAGTGTAAAATATCTGCCCTGTAGCTAAATATTTGTTGGGCAGCTAAATATTTTTGGGCAGCAAAATGGTGTAAAAAGTTGTATAAGACGCTCCCAAAAAATTCTACAGTACCACAAAAAATGGCAGATTTTTCGGCACACTCAGATGTCATGCCTGGGATGGGCAAACCTATTTAAAATAGCTGTATTTTCACGCTGTACTATGAAAAGGATCTGGCTGTATTCTGCAGTGTCAACAAGCATATAGAGAAATAAAAGGAGTTCTGGATTGCTTTGGAAAAAAATAATTAGGATTAAGAAGATGCAAAAAAAAATTGCTGCTCACTGAGACCTAGGGCTGTGTATACACGGTCAATTTATGTAATAGGCAGCAGCAGACAGTAATGGAATGAACCCTCTTGATGTATGCAATTAAGTATGCCACATAGAATGCCTGCCTGCTACTGAGATCTATATACCCACATACAGTACCTGCATGCCTTGCACTGATATGTATATACGCACATACACTCCCTGCCTACCTAGCACTGCAATCTATATACCTGTAATTAGTCCTCAGAAGGACTGTTGATTAAGCTGGATTTGTGTATTCTTTGATGGTATACCTACACTACCTTTTAAACCCCCAAATCTAACCCTATTTTGGCAGCAGCTCTCCCTACACTCTCTAATTCCGGAGCAGACTGTGATGAGCATGTATCATAACCTGATGACACTGTGCGGCTAACCAATCACTGTAATACCACAACAAAGATGGCTGTGGCATTACAGTGCGTGGCAGACAATCCCTGCATGTTGATTGGCGCCAAAAATGCAGGGCGTACACCAGAACTCCCGCCGAGCAATCCCGGATATGCTCGGTGCTCACCGAGGAACGGGAGTACAGTGATGCTTGAGCGAGTAACGAGCATTACCGAGCACATTCGCTCATCACTAATTATAATATATTTTTTAACTTTATTACATTGTCCCAGTATGGGTCATTACTATATTAGATCAGATCGCTGATCTGACACTACACAGCAGAATGTCAGATCGGCAATCTGACAGGCAGGGAAGGAGGCATGCCGGTATCTGCTCTCAGCAGACGCTCACAAGTCACCTTCCCTACAGGACCCAGAAAGACCTCACAGCCATCTTGGTGCCACCAGAACATTGCAATCGCATCGCGTTGCTCTGGTGGGAGCGCGCAGGGAGCCCCCTCCTTGTGTGGTGCTTCTATATGCCGCTGTCACTACTAACAGTGGCATCAGAGGGGTTAAGTGCCCACGATTGGTGCTAGCACCGATCGTGGGCATTGCTGCTGGGTATCAGCTGTCACATGCATCGCAGAACGGTTCTAATACGGCGCATGTCACAAAGGTGTTAATGGCCTCGATCTCGAGTCATGGCAACTTTATTTTAATTGTATCAAACCATCTGGTTGCTAATATTCCTGTTTGCCTTGTTCCTCCTAATTTTTCGAACCAATCTTGGGTCTACCTTCTGGGTCTACCTCCTTTCCAAGTAAAATCTATTGTCTTTATTATTGTTATTATTATACATTTATATAGCGCCATTTATTCCATGGCGCTTTACATATGAAAAGGGAAAATATAGACAGGTACAATAAACATGTGCTAGTCAAGGGACACACAAGTACAGAAGGAGAGAGGACCCTGTCCGCGAGGGCTCACAGTCTACAGGGATGGGTGAGGATACACTAGGAAAGGGTAGAGCTGGTCGTGCGATTGTTCAGTAGACTGAGGATCATTGCAGGCTGTAGGCTTGTCAGAACAGGTGGGTCTTCAGGTATTTGCAATCATCAGCCGGGAAGTTGTGCATGGGACGTACTTGGACGTTCCAACATGACAACAATCCAAAACACAAGGCCAAGTCAACCTATCATTGGCTACAGCAGAACAAAATGAAGGTTCTGGAGTGGCCATCTCAGTCTCCTGACCTCAATATCATGGAGCCACTCTGGGGAGATCTTAGGAGTGCAGTTCATGCTAGACAGCCCAGGAATTTACAGGAGCTGGAGGCTTTTTGCCAAGAAGAGTGGGAAACTTTACCATCTGAGAAAATAAAGAACCTCAACCACAACTACAACAAAAGACTTCAAGATGTCATTGATGTTAGAGGGGGCAATATACGATATTAAGAAATGGGGTGTGTGAACTTTTGATCAGGGTCATTTGGATGTTTTGGGCTGTCACCACGATCCAAAAAGAGAAAACACAGTTGATTGACAACAAATAGCCTCACCCAACCAGCAACCATGAATGGAAAAAAAGACTTGATGTCATCATTCATATTCTCTGAAAAAAAGGCCAAGAAAGCAAAAATTCTAACGGGGCATGCAAACGTTTAAGCACAACTGTATAGCAATGAGAAAAGGTGCTTCTAAGTCAGTATAAAGTATTAAGGAAACTTAGAGTTTAATAGGGACTGAGGGAAACAAAAAGAGAAGCCTTAGGAGAAATAACATCCAGATCAAGTTAGTCATGCTCAAACACAATATTTTAAAATTCCTTCGTTTCTGAAAATGTCCTTGAAATTGTGTCTGTTAGAACTCTCCTGTTAGGTTTTTTCTATCTTGCTGGACACATGACCTTTTTTGCCTATTTAATCCTGCTCCGCCCTTCTGGCTTTGCTGAACTTCATTGTAATTTCTACTCTTAAGCTAGCCAGGTGCTTTGTTACCTTAGTCAGTTTTTGCTTGGTCTTCGGACCTCTATGTTCTATGTTGTTTTTTTGTCTTTTACTGCTACAACTTCTGTTAGGAGGTGTCCATCTTTCTCCCAGTCCCTAGTTCTTGTAGGGATCCCTTCCTCGCATCTATAGGTCTTCATACAGACTAGCTGAGGACTTAAGCAGGTCTGATCGCAGGATCAGGTTCCCCGTTACATCGTAGGGATCTAGCTTAGTTCTATCGTAGGGACAGATCTCACTTCTTTCCTTAGTGCTTGTAGCAGAACATAACAGTGTCAAAACGTAGCCAAAATTTAATGTACACATATGTATCTCTCTGTCTCCTGTAGAAATAATCAATACAAATAAACATGGGGATAATGGGCATCTACAGTATGTTGAGCGGCCTTCCTTACTTGAATGAACTTGGGTATACTTCTGTTTATGCAGATTTTTACTGGATAGTCCCTATACAATGCTTTAATTTAGCTGAGTAGTGGAATGTACAGCTAATGGGACATTGAACCTAAGAGAGATGTTTACTAAAGGTAGAGTACATTAGAAATTAATGGGTGTTAAAAAGGAAAATAGTGGGAAGATTGAATAGTTGAAATGAGGCAAGGAGTCTTGCTTTCAAAGTTATATTGTTAAATGTATTATATGTTGAGGAAATGTGTAAGGCATGGGGCCATCATGATATTTTTAGCTAAACTGACGTAGACCTGAGCACCTCTTACACTCCTGAAGATTAGAGTGGTCAAGGGTTCCATATTTACAGGAATTCTTCATGATGATAATTGTGCCTTCTGGTCAATTCCTTCAAACTATATATTTGGTTATCTTTTTTTCTATTGGGCCTTAGTATGGGAAAGATTTGAAGTCAGTTTTAAGGAACAAGATATTTAAATGGCTTCCTCATGTGTGTGGTTTTACTCTTGTCAGACCAGCTGTAAGTAGAGTCAATGCTCCTGTCCAGGGGAGATAGCATAAGTCACTTATGATAAATGAGGATACTGATAAAACAGCAGGGGCTCATAGCTGCTGCTTTCTGAAGTAACACACTTCCCTGCCTGATGTTACATATTTCCCTGCTTATTTTACCATAGGCAGGAGTGAGTGTTTTAGCCATTTGTCTGTATACTCATTTGTCATAAATGACTTATGATTCCCCCTCCGACTAGGAGGTGTGGTATGTGGTTACTATCAACTGGAGAATCTTACCATCAACTGGACTTCTGGACACAGCCATTGCACAATATGTAGCAGGGGCACATTTATAAAATTATCTCAGCACAAAAACATTTTTTTAACACATCCAATTGTGGAACTTATTACTCTAAGATCTATTAAATAAAATTTACATTGTTTGTAACCCATTAAATTGTCCTCTATTGAGAAATAATTTGGTGTCTTAAAGGGAACTTGTCACCCCCCAACCGTTTTGAAGTAAAAGAGCCACCTTCAGCAGCACTTAGGCAGCAGTCTGTGAAGGTGGCTCTTTTACTTCTGTGCCCCTGCAACGCTGAAATATTTAGTTTTATAAATTGGTCCCCATACCTTGAATGTGTCTAAGAGGCATGTCCTCTTCCAGTGGCTAATCCTCCCCCCAGCCGTCCATCATGGCTCTTCAGCATCACCGCGCCTGCTCCTGCTTTTTTTTTGTCTTCTTCTTTGATTTGTGTTCGGTGCCTGCGCTCTTGTATCAGTCCCTCGGCATGCGCAGTGCGCGCTGCCCGGGAACTGTCACAAGACTCCAACGCCTGCGTCGTTGCCTTTCCCCTGATCCCTCCCCGCAGTGTGTTATTATGTATTCACACTGTAGGGCAGGAAATCTGGTGCCTGTGCAGTCTACCTGAGTAGCTGCGCCTGCCCCCTTCTCCTAGACTCCCTCCACTTTCACTTTCAGACAGTCTTCGGCGTTGGGTGTGCTTAGCGCCCAGAACTAGTTCAGCACATCCGATGCTGAAAACTGTCTGAAAGTGAAAGTGGAGGGAGTCTTGGAGAAGGGGGCAGGCGCAGCTACACAGGTAGATTGCGCAGGAGCCAGATTTCCTGCCTCGCAGTGAGAATACATAATAACACACTGCGGGGAGGAATCAGGGGAAAGGCAACGACGCAGGTGCTGGAGTCTTGTGACAGTTCCCGGGCAGCGCGCACTGCGCATGCCCGGGGATTGGTACAAGAGCGCAGGCACCGGACACAAACGAAAGAAAACAAAAAAAAGCAGGAGCAGGCGCAGTGACACTGAAGAGCCATGATGGACGGCTGGAGGGAGGATTAGCCACTGGAAGAGGACATGCCTCTTAGACACATTCAAGGTATGGGGACCGATTTATAAAACTAAATATTTCAGCGTTGCAGGGGCACAGAAGTAAAAGAGCCACCTCCACAGACTGCTGCCTTAGTGCTGCTGAAGGTGGCTCTTTTACTTCAAAACGGCCGGGGGTTGTGACAAGTTCCCTTTAATAATCCTCTTAGGGATCAAAATTGGAGGACTTTTGAAGATCACTACATGATTTGAACTTGATCTATAGAAGTGTATTAATTCAGTGATGTGAAAATAATTGTGAAAAACTGAAATCTCTAAAATTAGGACACATTACAGAACAAACATAACTAAATAAATTTAGAAGCCTTCTCAAAAATTCCAAATGACGGCATGTTATGATCATGCCTAAAATTGATTATTGTTCTAAGCTTCTGGAGCTGATATTAGCATCAAATAATAACATCCAACATCTGTAATGAACTGGTGTTTAGCTTAATCCAGGAAAATTGATTTTTAAATTCTCCCAACTACCATACTGGCTATTGCTGAGGTGTAGCCTGAGGACCAGAAAGTGAAGAGTAAAGGCTGAAGTATTTTTTTTATTTTATTAAAAATGCAAATTATTTCATGACAAGATTGTAGTTATAATAATAATAATAATCTTTATTTTTATATAGCGCTAACATATTCCGCAGCGCTTTACAGTTTGCACACATTATCAGTTATTCATTAACAAAAATAAAAATGTGCTGTTTCAAGCATATTTAATGATGGTTTTAATACAGTGGCATTAAGTGTAAGGTATTTTGCATTTACACTTAATAAAATGAAAGTTAAATGATAAAAAATGTATTACAGGATTAAAATGCAACAATCATAAAAAAAATATTTTGTTAATGATTTCTTCTTTAGGAATGGAACCACTTAATTATTATGCAAATTGTTAAGAAGATGTCAATAATATCATCATTATTATGTGTATTATATAATGTATATATAATGTGTATTATATAATTTATTTACTTAAATAAATGTAATAATGTATTTAATAATTCTATAAGGTATGTCCTGACTATAAGACTCACCCCACGATTTCCTTCACAATTTTGGAGAAAAAAAGTGAGTCCTATAGTCAGAAAAATATAGTATATGTCTGAAATGGTCTGATACATGATGCCCATGGAGTGTGAACTGCTTATCAAACTGATAAAACAAAGTTAAGCAGTTCTAATAAAATGACAGAATAAGAGAACTAAAGGAAAAATATCATCTTTTG
This sequence comes from Oophaga pumilio, assembly GCA_009801035.1. NCBI lineage: Eukaryota > Metazoa > Chordata > Amphibia > Anura > Dendrobatidae > Oophaga > Oophaga pumilio. Next base: position 27,382 of record VIAB01014731.1, on the reverse strand, counting down.
CTTGCTGTCTATAAATCTCTGAACATATGATCTTCAGGAATATTATTTCTGATTTCATTATTATATGGAATTATTGTTAATTTCTTGCTATGTAAAGTCATTGATACAGTAATCTTATAGACGAGAAGTCTCAAACTTGACTGGGTATATCGGCCGCACATGGAAAAAATTTGAATTTGGGGGGCTGCATTCTTTGCAGGTCAAAATCACATTTATTCAGTGATATCATTTATTTTCTATATACCTTTTGAACATTTTTGTCTTGTTTCTTTTATTTCTTAACAGCTTGGATCGTTATGGATGTGGCAATAACAAATGTGCACTTTTTTTGCTTACTTTAGTTTATACATAAAACAGCGTTTTTAGTGGCAAAATATTTTTTCATGCTTTATTTTGATTTTTTTTCACATTTTTACAATTTTGTTTCCCTCAATTGTCCACATGCATTAACATTTTCTTACAATTAACACCATATAGTAATTCTTGCAAACATCTTGTAGTAATGTGCCCCATCCTTTTCTGCTTCTTGTAGTAATGCCCCCATCCTGGTTACCATCTTGTAGTAATGCCTCATCCTGGTCTCCTTCTTGCAGTAATGCCCTATCCTGGTACCCTTCTTGTAGTAATGTCCCATCTTGGTCCTCATTTTGGAGCAATTTCCCCATCCTGGTCCTCTTTTTGGTGTAATGTTCCCATACTGGTCCTCATATTGTAGTAATGTCCCCCATCCTGGTCTTTATCTTGTAGTAATGTCCTCCATTCTGGTCCCCTCCTTGTAGCAATGTCATCATCCTGGTCTCCATCTTGTATTATTATTTTTTATCTTGGAGTAATGTTGTGATCTTGTGACATACGTTGGAACCTCACAAAACACAGACCTCTAAGGCTTGGTAGTGCCCAGAAGTCACATCCTAGACTTTAGATGTGGCACGAAATGACAGAAAGAAGAGTAGTATAAGACTGGGAAACCACGAGGAAAAGTAAGCATTGATGTGAATATTATCATTTTTTCACCTTTTGCCAAGTCTCTACATTTCAGCAAAATGCTATTTTGCTGAAATAGTGCAGAGAAAAAAAAGGATTCTGGAGATATAGAGTTTTGGAAAATTCAAATAGAAATTTAATTGTACTAGAATAAATTCGCCCATCTCTATCTGTTGGCCAACAACCTGTCTCTACATATTACACTAAGTTTAGAACAGCAAAAAACTTCTGGAGGCACAGTAAATAGGATAGATTTATCACAATTTCTAAAAGAAAAACAATTGTTTGTTCATACTGTAGTAACAAATCTCATCATTGCTTTCATTTTGTCAGATCTGTTTAATAATTGAAAGCTGTGCTGTGATTGGTTCTAAGTGGGCTTTTACACTGCATGATTATCAGGAACAAGCATTCCTACGAATACTCTTTCCCAAAACTCGGGTTATGTAAAAGCTCATTTGTCAGGTGAAGCCATATTTTGTTATGTCCAAAAGATTATCATTCTCAACAGCACATTGTCCCGTGTAAATAGAGCCTGTTCTGCTCATAAGAATGGCAGCCTACGTGCATGTGCACAGATCAATCTATTACTGAGGCTATGTACCCACGATCCGAAAGTAGCAGTGCTTTGGACGCAGTGCATGTTTACTGCTTCCAAAATGCTGCCTTCTATTAAACGCAGGTAAATCTTCATCTGTTCACTGAACTATGCGAATTTACCACATGCTATACATTGTATTGATTAAATTTCTGTTACGGAGACTAGCGTCTCTTTCCACAAGAGAAATTGACAAGCTGCAGGCTGGAAAGACGCTCCGGATATCAGACTCTGCGGATGATCTGCAAGTGCACAGAGTTGCAGTGGACATGGGATTTCTAGAAATCCAATCCACTATGCTGTAATATCTGTATGCTGCGGGTTTAACGCTGCATAAATAAGTCAAATCCGCAGCAATTCCTGTGCATGGGAACTTACTCTGATCATTCTGTGCTCATCTTATATGTGACCTGCTTGTCTAAAAAGGAAACAGAACGGCCATAAATTGACAAATATGTAGGGATTGATGGTTGTTTAATGCTGCAGATTACATAATTAATACTGACTTTTAGGGTATGTGCCAATGATCAGGAACTGCTGCGGGGTGACTCTGCAAGCGTCAAACCCGCAGCAGCCAGTTGTGACAGCATAGTTGATGAGATTTCTACAAACCCCATGTCCGCTATGGGTGTATAGACACCTGCGGGTCACCCACAGAGACAGACATGCGTAGCATCTTTCAGGCAGCATGGCAATTTCTATTGCGGAGAAACTAGTCTCTACAAGATAAATTTCACCAATAGAATTTATTGAATGCTGTAAATTCTCACAGTTCAGTGAACACATGTGGATTAACCTGCATTCAATAGACGGCAGCTCGTTGGACGCAGCGAACATACACTGTGTCCAAAACACTGCATCTTCCGGATTGTGGGAACCCGACCTAACACAGTTTTAATATAAGACAGCTTTGAAATAAGAGTGGCCCAATACAGAAGTAACTGCTGCAGCCAGAGGCATTGCTAGTGCTTCAGTACAGGAGGGGGCAAAACGCATCTGAGTACAACCATAAAGATGTAGCAAAATTTGTCATGACTCATGTCATGAACTGGGGGTGTTTGGTTGCCCCCAGTTCTTTGTCAGGGGATTTTATTATCCCACTGCTGCCACCAATATGTGATGAATTACATGGGGGATCTATTGGTTTATCCTGCCCTCCAATTCCAGTTCAGAACGTGCAGCTCTCTGGCGCCCCCTACCCTCAGGTCAGTCAGGGAACTGCAACTAGGATAAGTAGTCGCCAGAAGGGCCGCCTGGATGTGTACTGGCTATTAGGCACTCTGCAGTGAGGGTGATAACCTATTCCTGTCCCAAGAGGGATATACACTTATCAAACTCTGCCCGTCAATGTCAGGGTCTCCCCAAAAGCCCAGAACACACTTTGCTGCCACCAGCTCCTGATTTAATCAATATCGGGTCAGGAACCAACCTCAATCAGTAGCATTGGCTTAATTTAGCACTCAGGATGTGGGGATACGTTTAGAGCAAGGAAAACAAAGCTAGTAAAGTTTTATAATTTTACTCCAAAGAAAACAGGCAGTGTTTACAAAAGGTATACAAGATATTATAAAGTGAGACAAATTACAATATGTACAAAGCAATTATGAAATAAAAAGGATGAAAGATGAAAAGAAACTTACAGTGATCTTATATCATTCCATGGTAAGCCATGCAGCAGGGATTAGGGGCAGACGTCCCAATGCATCTGATCAGGATCTGGTAGTTCACTTCCAAGGCAAAGAGAGAGAGGGGGCTTCCTAAATGGGCTACATAAACTTATACTTCGCTGTTCATGACATCACTAAGGGGGTGGAGCTATGGTATATACTACCCTTTCACAAGGACTGAAAACTTACTAACATGTTATTAATTTCATATCTCAGGATGGGAACCTCATAGAGCGATGACAAAATTATCATTTTTCTCAGCATGAAGTTGGCATTCGTTTAAATCCAAACACGACTTGGCCATGTGCCTCGGTTAAGCAGTAATTAGTGTTGAGCGATACTGCTCGGGATCGAAAAATATC
>VIAB01014731.1:2949-13385 GCA_009801035.1 Oophaga pumilio | reverse complement strand
TAGAGTACAAGTCCTCTTTTTTTGAAGAGGCAATTTGCATATTCTTTTGGAGACACAGATCACCCTCCTTTCCCATTTAGACCCCCCTTTCAGTGGTCATTTCTCATTATGATATCTTTCTTACAAACATTATAGAAATAAATACAAGTTCCGTGGTTGAAAGATCATGTGACTTGCCAACATTCTTTTGTTTACTGGATAATCCTTTGGGAACATTTTTCCCTGTGGCCTGTAGCAAGGGGAACCTTTTTAAACATGCACCGACCACTGTAAGTCCGTATAGAGGGGCATGATTTTATTCCTTTGAGTCCCGTAACATCACTTCCGGTGATGTATTTCCAGGACCATGGCGCGAGAACACCAATTGCGGTAATTCACTCTCCTAATTAAGCCGCTCTGTTACGGGCCATGACAGCGCTTCACTCTCTGCACGGTAGTGCGTACCCCAGCGCCTTGTCTGGTTATCACAATTCTCCACTGCTGAGTGTTTTTCTTAGGTTTTCCTAAGACTGCATTTGATGATTATTTATCTCTAGGCTACCCCTGTTTCTCATAAGCAGTTTTCAATCATGTTTTGTTCCCCCCTTCTATCACAACTCAGTTGTACCTGATCTTTTTATGTGGTCCTAAGGAGCCCAAGATAATGCATGTCTATGTGAATTTTCTTTATTTTTTATTTTTTATCTTGTTCGGTACTATTATAATGATCTATGGGAGATCGGCTCTAGTGTTATACACAGTGTGATTATTGATTTGCTGCATTGACTGAAGATTTAAATTAATTTTCTTATTTCTTGTTGCTGACATATCAGTATATGTAATGTTTGTAATTATTTTTTCTTTTACATTGTGGATGATGTATTATGATCATTTTCTATGTATTGAACTCATACTGTTCTTTGACAATTCTGTACACAGTGTGTATAAATACAAGCACACTTTCTAGGTGATGGGTTGTACACATGTGGCACCCCAGAGTCTGGTTGCATGGTGACATTGCCTCCCTCTACAGGTGGTGATGTCATGCCTGGAAGCATTAAGAGGTCCCCATGCAAGGTAATACACAGCATCCTACATTTTTTCTAACTCCAGACCAAAAGGGGTGGAGCGTAAGGGAGTGACAGTTGGTGGGAGGAGTTTGTGCTGAGGTAAGGAGATTGTTCTGGAAAGAGTTGGTCTGAGGTGAGGAAAGAGAGAGGAGCAGAGACAAGCGCTCTGGGATTTTCAGCTGCTTCAGAGCTGATCCTGGAGCTGAGCGCTGATAAAAAGGATGCCAGAGTCCTGGGCTGTGCGGGTGCTGTACGCCCCGACAGCCGAATCTGGAGGGAGGGGACTGCAAGCTCCCTGATAACACTGAACACCTGGAGGCACCGCAGCAGACCAAGAGCCCAGGGCTGCCATTGAACAGACAGTGCCTGTGATGGGCTCACGCTGTTTGCCATACAGGTTAAAGTCAACACGCAGGAAAGTGTCACAGCTTAGCTACAGGCAGCAGGGACCAGAAAAGAGAGCGCAGCAGGAAGGCCTCTAACCCCACCTGGCAGGGTGGATCCCCTGAATGCTTCCAGGCAAGTCGGACTCCTGCTACCATCTGTAACTAGTACCCTGGATTGCATCTTCATTTACCAAGAAGTAAAAGGGAAAGAAAACTGCACTTTTCTGTGTCCCTTGCTTATTCTCTGCACCTCAAAGTTCACCATCACCTGAACAGACTGTTATACCTGCCCTGAGGCCCAGCTCTAACCGTGGAGAGCAGAAACATCTCAGCTGCGTCACCATCCGCCCCAGTGGACCTGAACCGCAGTGTTGGCCATATATAGCCGAACACCACGGGTGGCGTTATGAACTAATTCCCCTACAAACTACCCCCACCATCACCTTTGACAATTTTATTGGACGTCCAGGGCCACGGACCGGGTCACTGCTGCTGTAACTTCCCCTTTAAGAACTGTCCGGCCCGGTACCGAGTACCCCACGGCCCTGGTGGGGTGCTCCACACACACATATACACACACACACACACTCAACAGGTCTTTCCCTTTATCTTCCTACTGTTATTTAACCACCGCATTACAGTACCCCTGTACAGCATGACTTGGGCTCTTCTCACTCATTATTTTTTTAGCTTGGGTAGCCTGCATGCTGCTGCACACCATAGCTTAAACACCCCCTTCTAATCTTCCATAAATACCGGGACGGTAAACCGTATTTTGGCTCAGTCACATTGATGGTTCACAGCAAACATCTGACATCTATTGAGCTGCTTGTTGGTTTCTTTAATCCTGTCTATGTATCCCATTCTAACTAAACCAGTAATGCCTTCAGTCAGATCTTGACTTCTGGAATTTCGGATAGCAGGTGCACATTCTCTTCTTCTTACTGTCACTACTTTTCAGCTAAGCTCTTGCTTACTCATAAGAATGATCACATGAAAAGTAATTCTAAAGTAGGGAGCCTCTCTGCATTTGGGGGCCCTGGTCAATTGTCCAGTCCCCCCCCCTAACGTCAATCCTGGGCCTAGGGCAACCACCCTCTTGCTTCCACAGTAGCTATACTAAACTCTACATCTGTTGTACAATCTCTGAACAGAATTGGTCTCATTCTCCCACCGTAGGGTCTTTTACTTTATCTTCACCTACAAAAAAGGGTGGAATAGCCCAAGGATTCCCTTTTATCTCATAAATACAAAGAGAAGATAGAGAGGTAGAAGCAATTAGGACCATATACTTCTTCTAAATGCACAATGTGATATGAATTCAGTATCCGTGTAGACATTTATGACAGAATTTTTCTTGGAACAAGTCTATCATTACTTAAGTTAGATCTGTTTATAGAGGTAAATTCCATATATGCTTTCTGTCTCTTCTTTTGTTACAGACTCAAACATGCTGAATAAGTGAACTTTATATAACCTTGCGTAAAATGCCCCCTAAAGTCTAAGAAATAATTGGTATTGTAGCTACGCAGTTAGATACAAGGGTATAAAAGAACAACAGCTGTGTTCAGTTCTCTACATTTCATTTTTGGCAAGTTATCTGCTACAAAAGGGCACTACAAGGGCGCAGAGTGACAATTTGTCTCCTGCAATCTTTGAAAGCACGTACATTGTCCACATCTGAAGTTATATTCTGTATACTATATAGCTGCAACCATAAAAACAACACCGCTTTTATTGCTAAACTATGAGTAGAGAGCAAATGTTCTCACCCTTGTAGGCTCATTTTTTGAGATTCATAGATGCTATAAAGTGATAAGATTAAAAATTCTAAATCTTCTTCAAATCCACTTTCTTAGAGATAGAACAGCAAATAACTAACCCATGAACAGTTGTTTTAGCAATGTATTGAAAAATGTAGAATTTGCAACCCTAAAGAAGTCTTTTACAGGTTTATCAGGAAGTCTATGTTACTTTCACACTGTGTCCACAGAGTCCCTTTACTCTACTGTTTCTGGTGCATGTGCTAAATGGATCAATAGATGATTGTTCACTAGACAGAGGTCAGTTTGGATTTTATTTGTAGATATGATGCTTTACGGAGCTGCTCAATTTACTGTTTTATTTAATACAGCATCATGAGGAATTGTGAATTATTTCACGAACTCATAACTTTTGTTCAAAGCTGCGCTTCATACACGAGTCCAGATTTTTTGCTCAGAATAGTTACTATTTTTACAGACCTAAAATACTTTTTCCCCTAAGCAATTTGATAAAATATTCTCTTTTTCCCCAAAATGTTTTATAGTTTCACATACGTCTTGCCTTGGTGGTTCAACACCTTGTTTTGTTCATGCTTACATGGTGGAAGCAAAGCTGAACTTTGGGAACTGGAAAAATTCCGCAAAAACGCAACAAGGAAAGCAGCAAAAAAGACAGCAAAACTTATGGTTTGACATCAGCTATTTTGCTGCCAAACGATCTACTTTTTGCTACAGAAAATAAAATACAGCATAAAAACAATGTGTAAATATAACCTCAGGGTCATGCCTTTAGGAAAGAAACTGAGCTTAAATGGAACCTATCACACTAAAAATGAAGGTCAATCAAAGGGCAGGAAAATAGAGCAGGAGGAACTGATCAGAATCATATATACAGTACAGACCAAAAGTTTGGACACACCTTCTCATTCAATGATTTTTCTGTATTTTCATGACTATGAAAATTGTAGAATCACACTGAAGGCATCAAAACTATGAATTAACACATGTGGAATTATACATTACACTTTACAAAAAAGTGTGAAACAACTGAAAATATGTCTTATATTCTTGGTTCTTCAAAGTAGCCACATTTTGCTTTGATTACTGCTTTGCATGCAGAAAAGGTGAACGGATGGATTCTACATGCCTGGTTCCCATCGTGAAGCATGGAGGAGGTGGTGTGATGGTGTGGGGGAGCTTTGCTGGTGACACTGTTGGGGATTTATTCAAAATTGAAGGCATACTGAACCAGCATGGCTACCACAGTATCTTGCAGCGGCATGCTATTCCATCCGGTTTGCGTTTAGTTGGACCATCATTTATTTTATAACAGGACAATGACACCAAACACACCTCCAGGCTGTGTAAGAGCTATCTGACCAAGAAGGAGAATGTTGGGGTGCTACGCCAGATGACCTGGCCTCCTCAGTCACAAGACCTGAACCCAATCGAGATGGTTTGGGGTGAGCTGTACCGCTCACCGCTTCAATTTTGAATAAATCCCCAACAGTGTCACCAGCAAAGCACCCCAACACCATCACACCACCTCCTCCATGCTTCACGGTGGGAACCAGGCATGTAGAGTCCATCCGTTCACCTTTTCTGCGCGCAAAGCAGTAATCAAAGCAAAAGGTGGCTACTTTGAAGAACCTAGAATATAAGACATATTTTCAGTTGTTTCACACTTTTTTGTAAAGTGTAATGTATAATTCCACATGTGTTAATTCATAGTTTTGATGCCTTCAGTGTGATTCTACAATTTTCATAGTCATGAAAATACAGAAAAATCTTTGAATGAGAAGGTGTGTCCAAACTTTTGGTCTGAACTGTAGTTTTGCTTCAAACCTGTGATTTATTCATTTTTGTCTCTGCACATTCTATGCTTTTCAGTGGAGTGGACTGGACTACTTAGGGATGTGCATACAGAGATAGCCCTCAACTACTGAGTTAGGATGGTATTTAAATGAATCAAACATGTTATATTGACCCTTCCTATGAAAAAACTCTTCTCGTTCTATATCATTCTACCTGCAGATTAGACTACTTTTACAATGTGACAAGTTCACTTTAAGCTGACTGTTACTACAGTAGTTTCCCAATCAAAGTAACTGGGTACTTCAGATGTTGGTGTTATATACCATTTGTGGTAGATCAGCTCACTTGGCTGCACACAGATGTGGACACAGGAACACTGTCTATTTAACTCTTCCACTTGTTTATTAAATGTACTGCATAAACTATTGCAGAGTTAGCAAAGTAAACATGGCCTTTCTGGCATAATGGGAAAACAAAACATAACATATGGCATAGTCCGTGTTGCTGTAGGAATCCGCCCGCCCAGGAAACAAACATAAAAAGGTTTACCTTTTCTTATCATGATAAACAGCTCTGGTGCTCTCATCTCCAGGCACACCCAACACTAAATAAGCCACAAAGCTGTGTATTTACCTTCTGTACCCCACTATGGGGTGATGATTTGGTGGACAGCCTCCTTTCCATTCTTCAGCTTTTTATTAAAACCTAACCCTTAACATGGCCAAAAACCCATCTCAGCACTTAGCGTGCTGGAGCATTTTTCTAGGTTCACATCACTGAAGCTAACAATCTCAGTGACACATATCTCCCCTATAATACTTTGCCAGTGACTTTGTCAAACATGTAGTATTAAATCTAACTACTTAATGTACTGTGCAATGGACTGTCAAAAGCCAATGTAAGGAGATGGACCAGCTGCTGTGTTCCCCCTGAAGACATCAATGCAACTGTGTAGTAGAATGTGAATAATGTTTTGTTCCTGATATGTTTATATCATGAACATATATGTTTATAACAATTGTAATTCCCCTGTGGGCTGCAATAATAACTAACGGTCTCAAGATGTCACTGTCTAGAATGCAGGTGAAGTTATAGAGTTAGTTTAGGGTTAACAGCCAGCAGAGATTTTTGTAGGGGGAATTGAGTGTTAGGGCTCATACTCACTTGTCGGTCAGTTTTCAGGATGGTCCGATTTGGTGCAATTGACATGCGATTTGCATGCGATTTGCATCCGATTTTTCTCCTATTTTTCCTATCTCCATCTATTGCATTAGCAATTTTCATGACAAAATCGCATCAAATCGCAGCATGCTGCGATTTTTTTTTCATAACAAAATCGGATGAGAAAAAAATCGCAAATGAAAACTGACCCATAGACTAACATTGGTCAGTTTTGTTTCCGATTTTTTTCCATCCGATCTTCATCCGAATTCGGCACAAGTGAGTATGAGCCCTTAGTGGCAAGTCCAGAAAGTGACAGGGCCAGTTAGTGTGTGGGCAGCAGTGAGTAAAGTTGCAAGCCTGGGCTGCTAGGGACAATGTGAGCCTAATACTCTGGACATTGGATTGCTGCAAATACCCTTCCATGTGATTCCGTCTAATGGCCTGGGGCAAGCTTGAGATGGAAGTCGGGAGCCAGAGGCGCACTCAGCTTGTGAAGCTACAGGGAAAGATGGACTGGACTCAGACAACAAGGGCGGAAGTTATTGCAATCCAGATATGCTGCTAGAGGTGAGGAAGATTCCCTAGCACTAGGAAAGCCAGTGAGAGGGACATGCCACCAATACCGAAAACCAGCGCTGAAGTTGTGTACTGTTCCTGTGGAAGAGATGACAACCAGCTGGGCCTTATCCTTTGCATCTGCCTGTAAATACTGCCATGCACAAAGTAAAAGTTTGTTTTTTATAAACCTCGTATTCCCTGGATTGATTGCAGCCCTAGTTCCAGAAGAAGGATTTCTGAAGTCAGAAGGGGCCTGCAGGCCAGAAGTAAGTGGGTAGCACCACGTACACAGCAGCACACTGGGACTGGGACACACATTGTGTGTAGGATGTCAGAGCGAGTGGGGACCAAACCTCGCCCACGACTATCTCGCTTGGGCATCTTACACTAGCATGATTTATTTGCAGGTACTGTGCTTATGAAATGAATGATGATTACTATTTGATGTGCAGAGCCTTTGGCCAGGGATGACATACTGCTAAAGTAGAATACTGATGATAGAATGTGCTACTTTTATAACTAGAAATGTTTTGACACATGTATCTCCTCCAAGGCTTGATTCTGCTTTAATGTATATGCTCAGTCAAAATCTATAATCATGGTTAGATGACCAAGCTCTGAATTCTATAAAGTGACATACTGAAAGTAGAAGATATTACTTTTTCAAATAGAGGTTTTTTTGCACATCTGGGGAGTTTGAGCATAAGTACATGATGTATGCGCACCCCACTACTGAAGCCCAGACACTTCCAGCTGAAAGATAGACTGCATGAAATCTGAGGTGAATGTTCAACATTTTTGTGGAAAACATTTGTTGCTTTCACTCATTTCGACCAACTCCGCCAAAATGGGTGGAGCTGGGTTAAAACAGTTGCGGGACATGATGAGGTTTGGCATGGCTTACGTCACAAATCTTACTCCAATCCATTACTGAAGTAAGATTTGTGATGAGAAGCTCAGAGACACTTTTAAAATGCACCTAATTCATTAAGAGTCATGCTCTCATTAATGAACCAGGCTCGTCTCATTCCATCACACCCCCTCATCAAAACTGACGATAGCAATGCCAGTCTTGAAGCAGGACCCAAATATATTTTTCTTTTAATTCCATTTGGTATGGTGACTCTGTAGCTCATGGGTGTAACATACCTGCTGCTAAATTCTACATTACTTTCTCAGTCATAGGTTTCACATTTTTGAGTTTGGGTAGCAGTTACCACATATTTTTACTTGGTATAAATATTGGTTTATTTATTTTCTTTATCCCAGTTGCATACAAATCTGCTGTGCCTTCCCTTAACTTACCTGACCACACTATGGCAGAAAGAGATGTTAATCTATGTGGAAAGCTGATCACAAGCTGTGTTGCTCATGCAGGTCATATATGGCTTGCCTACATGATGTGTGATTTAAAAGGCATTTGATGGTTTCAGAAGTCCTGCAGTGACAATTCTGCAAGGCTAAAACTGATTGATGACAACAGGAAGACAGTAATGGTAGGTATCTGGTAGAAGAGATAAAATGAAGGCTATTTGTGACTATGTGAAAAACATTTCTAAGTGTTAAAATACTATTAAATATTCCACCGTCTCATACCTGGTTTCTGTTTTCCATCTATTTATGTGATAACTTAATTATTTACTGACCACACAACATAGACTACTGCGAGGCTAATTGTATTTTCCCTTTGCCATTTCCAGCATGAAGATACGGCTGTCAAAGTCTCAATTTTGCCTGGGAGGAACATATAGGAAATGTCAAACAGTCTTTATATATGCAGAATTGAATACTCAAAAGACATACTTCTCCGATCGATGGCAACTTTTCAACACCGCAGAATTTTGTCTACAAACCACAACTTACTAAGGACAAAGCACACAAAGTCAAAAGTTCATGAAAACAGCACTTTCGGCTTAGTACAAAGCTATTTCACATTTACTGCACTTTAATTTCTTTAAGTAATTAGAGGTAAATGTGCCCAATAGCATTATGTGCGGTGCTTCATTGTGTCTATACTCAAATTGTACTTAAAATTTTAATTTTTCTTGGCTTAAAAAACCTATTTCATGCATTCTACCAGCAGGAATACAGGCATTTAGGATCATCTTAAAACTTATAACTCTTCTTACATATTTGTATATACAGTGCTAAACAATGACATTTCCCAAGTACTGAACGTTTCTAATGGCATTGAATTGTTTGTAAGCAAAACTCTGCCAAAATCTCTTTAAACTGAGCTTGTATTCTGATGAAGAAGTCATATTATTTTGAAACACTTAGATATTAAAAGTCAAATCTATTTTATCGAATCTCCTGGATGATTCCTGTAGATTTTTATCAGGATCGTTGAGGATCCATTTAATCTCTCATTTTGGCATTTATGGTTTTCTAACCCATGGGTCTGCAGCAGCTGATTACCTCCAAGCATTAGTTATTATTGTGTATCATACCAATTTACAAGGAGAGCAATTTTTTTGCACTAAATTACCGCTTTCCACCAGATAAAACCTTTTGCTTTTATTTCTGCTGAGCAGCTCTCCTTTTACTGAAACCTGTTTAGATGCACTACACGTCAAAGCAGATAAGCAGTTTATTTCAGCAGTTGCTTCCCTGTTTTCTCTATTGAAGATGAAGCAGTGTTCAGAATGTTGAGCTGTGTATAACCCCACATGCAACCCTGATTGGTAGCTTCCTGTGTATACTGTGCATTGTAAGAAAGCTGACAATCATTGGTGGTGGTGCGCGGTTACACAGATTAGCATGAATGGCTTGCACATGATAATCTCCTGCTCATAAAACACAATTTAAACTACAGTACACAGCCTAATAAGTGACACATGCCTGGAATCAATCAAGCTAAAACATTGACAGAAAGTGCACATATGGTGTTATCTAGATACAGTTGTTAAAAAGTGATGAGTGATCCCGTGGATATTCAAGTTCGCCTGGACTTTTTAAAAAGTCCAGTTCGAGACATGACCTTGACAAAGGATACCAAACACTATATGTGAATGGAGACCTGAACTTCAGTGCTGTAAAATGGTAAATGGTTTTAAAATGGACGGAATAAGGGCTTAGGGGCTGCAAATGGAAGAAAAATGTGGGTAAGAGAAGGTCAATTGCCCTGAAAACAAATGTAGATAGAGAAATGGCTTAAAGGGGTTCTTTCGCCATAGCAATCATGGTAAAATAGGAAGTAAATGAATAATACAAACGTTTTAACAGTTCCCCCACAGAGACTGAGGCTTGCTACCACCAGTCCAGTTAAAATTTTCACTCACAGAGCATGGGGCACATTACCCCTTGTGAGGCAGTGACCTGTGTCACAGGAAGGGGTCGCAGTTTGTTCTCCCCAGGATGCGCATGGAAGCGAATTGAAGTCATGAGGGGGCATTGCATTCACAAGTGTAGCTGTGATTGCAATGGTGAAGCATTGACCAATGCCACAGGTAGGGGTCACTGTGTGTTCTCCCCATGATGTGCATGGAGGCGTATGAAGGCCATAGGAGTGCATGGCAGTCGAGAGCATAGAGGTGACTGCAATGCAGACTACAAGCAATAAAAATAGTCTTGGACATGCTAGTGTTCAAGGCAGATGTAGGGAAAACCTGTTCTGGAATGTTGTGTTGTGAAACAGACTGCAGGATGGTAGTCATTTTATTATTATTATTATTAGTATACATTTTTATAGCGCCATTTAT
>VIAB01014730.1:49326-65692 GCA_009801035.1 Oophaga pumilio | reverse complement strand
ACACTGAAGGATATATTTATCCTAATTAAATTTCCATAACAATCTTGCACTACATTGTAAAAATGGGGTTCTTTTAAGAGATGCTGCTGAAATATTGCAGGTGCTGTTTTATGTATTTGAAAAATTGTTTCTAGCAGGCCTCTTGTGTGAGTAATTCAGATTTATTTTGTAGGTAGTACACTGAGTTGAGCAGTGAGTTTGTAGGATATTCCTTGTCCAAAAGTGTTGCTGTACTGTAAGTAAGACCACAATTAGTTGAAATTCATTGCGGAACAGAGAATCACTGGCTCCATGCATCATAATAGCTGTCTGGCTGCTGTCGTCGGAATGTCCAACCAGCTGCCATTAAAAGCGTCCTCTTCTTCTTTCACAGCAGGGGCAGGAGGGCAGAGTTGGCACATGGCAGTGATATAATGTGTCAACCCATGCCCCATCTCTAGAGAAGTGAGAGAAAACTGTTTGGAAGAGCAAGGATTGATAAGAGGAACTTTTTTAAAAAATTGAATGTGAAGAGCACCAGTATGAGGTACATTATTTCAAGTTGAGGGCCAGGATTCGTAATACTACTACAAGATGGGCTAAATATTTTAAATATTTTTGCAAGATGAGGACTTCATTATAAAAAAGAGGATATTATTACAGGAATGGTGACATTGTTACAGGAATAGGGACATTATTACAGGAGATATTATTACTATGGAGACAAATATTAAGCAATATTAAGCAATTAGGGGACAAAAATGAAAAAAATGAAAACAATCTAAATACAGTATAAAAAAATTGTAAAAATTATGAATGCAGCCTGTCAAATTCAATATTTTCTATGTGTGGCCCATTTATCTGGAGGAGATTGAGTTTCCTAATCTAAAGGAATACAATCTTTTCCCTCCAATTCAGAATGTGTAGCAAAACAGATGCAGTTTGTTGGGATATTTCTAGCTATCTAAGGTGAGCAAGAAGAAGTTTCTTATGAAGAGCACTTTGAATATTGTGAGAAAAAAGAATACAGTTAATATTTTTTTTCTAGGTGTTTTCTCTTTGGTATTGGTGGGTTTGAGAAATTTATCAGAGTAGCATGTTCTGATCATTGGATTTTTCCTGTGCATCGTTGAAATCTTTACTGCAATAGCTAGATATTTGTATCATGATAATTTAGCTATCAGTAAGCAAAATATGTGTGGAAGTAAAAAATAAGTCTCATTTATTTGAACTTAGGTATAACCAAACCTCATGTACTGTAAAGTACATTAAATATGCATTAAGAGCAGCTCAGGAGCATGTCATAGCTTTCAAGTCTTCATAGTTTCAGAAGAAATCTGTGAGGTGTTTTAGCTTTTCATTAATTTTCCTTCTTGTAAATTCATGTTAGTTTTACCGCAGAACAATGTAGGTTGGTTGGTAGTGCCTATATAATTTATTTTAGGATCAATAATCAAACCTACATCCTCTTTCACTTCAGGTAGTTTGAAATTGTGTTAAATTCAGTAAATGGCAAAGTCGATGTGAGCCAAGGATTTGTCGCCTAATTAACTCCACTTTTTAAAAGCATTGTAAACCTTAGGCTGAAGATTTTGTGATGATGTTTACAATAATCTTAATGACTACTTGTTCCACTGTCACTAATGTTCCACTGAAAGACACGTTTGTAGGGAACATAGTGACACGATTTTGGATTTGGACTGTCATATTCTACTGTATCTCTAGCATTGAATCCGCTTGAAAAATGTTTAACCATACAGATATTTACCCATTTGGTCAGTCTGGAAAATGTTTAACTGAAACAAAGTGTCTAAAGAAGTTTGTAAGTTGTTCAGGCAGTACCAATTTTGACATTTGCAAATGATTTTGACTGCATTTTACAGACACTGCTGATTCCACTCACAAGAGAAATGTAAAGGTCAGAAATATCTACCATTATTTTTTTGCATGTTTGCACCGAAGTCCGACCACATTTGAATTGACGATGGCAGTTCTTGACTACATTATATGATGGGGAATCATCACCATAAACCTCTTTCATCTCTTCTAATGACTCCTTTGGAGTGCAGCCTTTCAAGTAAAGGAATTTGATGACTGCTCTGTATTCCACTGGGTCCATTATCAAACCTCACACCACTTCAGCACCTGTAAAATGAAGACCATTATCAGTTCTGAGTTGAAAATTGGCATGTAACCTATAGAGACTTCTATCATTACACATGTGCAGTTTCCACGTCGTGTGATAAATAGAAGTGGGTCAGGGGATATCATTAATGAATGCTCCTTGTACCAAACAGCAAAGTGGCTACTTTTCACCCTTTAAATAATCATAACGACTAATGACAAGTTTGTAGACATCTTAGTTTAACATGCTCCTATGGTCAAATTATTTTCAATCTTTTCTATGGGAACCATAATTTTTGCCCAGGCCATTTTCATTATTTTTTTTTTTACATTTTCTGATTTTCATTTGTTGATATTTTGTAAATTTAAATTAAAAACTATTTTTGTCAGTTTCAATTTATTTCAGTGACCATTGTGGATTTTGATTTTTCTTACTTTTACTGCAAGATACCAACAATTTTGTCAATGTGTGTACCTTAGCGCTAAGAGCATGGTTGCATGTGTTGTTTGCATGCTATTGCTAAGTAGTCAAAACAAACTACATCTGAACAATTATTTACTTTTCTAATTTCTCCTCTCTAATAAGAAGAAAGTAACTTTTAAAATTTAGGTTATAATCTATTGACAAGCCCAACTGGGAAATACAAGGCATTCTTCTCTGGGGGATCTACTTTGCCCTCTGCATGACATTGAAAATTCATAAGCAGTAGGCATTATGAAGATGGAAAACATGCCCTGATCTCAGCTTCAATCTATGCAGTTTGTACAGTAAGTAATGTACAGTAGGTCAGAGATGAGTGTGATTAAATAGATGTTCAGATCTCCTATCTTAGGCATTCTTTGTTGTTGGAGGGAAAGTGCAGAGAGACCTGTCAGAGGACAGCTTCATTTGCAGGAATGTTGGTAATGACACTCAGTCTGCTGTTCCATCTCCTCACACTGACTGCAATCACATGAGATTAAATTAGCTGCAGATGTTAAGGCTGAGAGCAGGGTTTATTCTTTCCCACCTTGTTTTGAGCTTTCTACTTGTGATTGATCACTGTCATGCAAAAATCAAAATACATTTCCCCAGATAAGATTCTTTGGTAATGCCAAATTATGCCTTTCATAACATAGAACCTAAACTTTGCAAGTTAATATCTCCACAATGGAGATGAGAAATCAAAAAATAAAAATCAGTTTTATGCAGTTCTGCAGTCACTATTCCATGATGTGGCCAGTTTAACATGCTCAAACAGGTGAAAGGTCAACTTTAACCCCTTCCTGACATAACGATTTTCCATTTTTTTGCTTTTGCTTTCTTCTAAGAGCCATATTTTTTATTTTTCCATCCACATAGCCACATGAGGGCTTTTGTTTTTGTGGGACACATTGTACTATAAATATGTTCATCAATTTCATCATGTGAGGTGCTAGAAAGCTGTACCATAAAAATTACCTGGCAATATGATTTTCAATTTCAGTACGATTATGATGATAGTAAACATGCATAATTTTTGTTTGTAAATTTGAAAAAAAATTGTTTGTGTTGCTATTTTCTGAGACCTGTCTATAAGTCCATTTTGATAGATTGGATTTCTACAGAGATACAGTACAGACCAAAAGTTTGGACACATCTTCTCATTCAACGATTTTTCTGTATTTTCATGACTGTGAAAATTGTAGAATCACACTGAAGGCATCAAAATGATGAATTAACACATGTGGAATTATACATTACACTTTGCAAAAAAGTGTGAAACAACTGAAAATATGTCTTATATTCTAGGTTCTTCAAAGTAGCCACCTTTTGCTTTGATTACTGCTTTGCACGCAGAAAAGGTGAACGGATGGACTCTACATGCATGGTTCCCACCGTGAAGCATCCAGGAGGTGGTGTGATGGTGTGGGGGTGCTTTGCTGGTGACACTGTTGGGGATTTATTCAAAATTGAAGGCACACTGAACCAGCATGGCTACCACAGCATCTTGCAGCAGCATGCTATTCCATGCTATTTGAGCTTAGTTGGACCATCATTTATTTTTCAACAGGGCAATGACCCCAAACACACCTCCAGGCTGTGTAAGGGCTATTTGACCAAGAAGGAGAGTGTTGGGGTGCTATGCCAGATGACCTGGCCTCCACAGTGACCAGACCTGAACCCAATCGAGATGGTTTGGAGTGAAGCTGGACTGCTCACCGCTTCAATTTTGAATAATCCCCAACAGTGTCACCAGCAAAGCACCCCCACACCATCACACCACCTCCTCCATGCTTCACAGTGGGAACCAGGCATGTAGAGTCCATCCGTTCACCTTTTCTGCGTGCAAAGCAGTAATCAAAGCAAAAGGTGGCTACTTTGAAGAACCTAGAATATAAGACATATTTTCAGTTGTTTCACACTTTTTTGTAAAGTGTAATGTATAATTCCACATGTGTTAATTCATAGTTTTGATGCCTTCAGTGTGATTCTACAATTTTCATAGTCATGAAAATACAGAAGAATCTTTGAATGAGAAGGTGTGTCCAAACTTTTGGTCTGTACTGTATATGTGTAATAAATATGTTTATTTTTAATTTTTGCCTGATTTTTTCCTCTCTATTTTTAATGGAGGGAATATGGGGTGAGTAGAATTTTTATATTTTACTTAACTTATTTTTTGTGATATTTTTACTTACTTTTTTAAACTGTATTTACTTTTTGTGATATTTTTACTTACTTTAAAAATACTGTATTTACTGTTTTATTTTTACAGCCTTTTGTACTCCAATCTGGGGGCATGAACCTACAATTGTCCAATCTTTTTTACTATTTACTGTAATATTACGGTTTTGTAGTTTATAATGTAATATTACAGTTTTGTAGCTTTTTAAGAAAACACTGTCTACTATGATTTCATAGAAGTACCAACATGAGAGGTAAGGGGGTCTTGGGCAAACGTCTGATTGTGATGGCAACCCATAGGAACCCAAAGATCATGATATGGGAAGAGTAAAATGTGATTACAACAGGGAACTTACTGTAAATACAGCAGACAGTTGTCAGTGGTAAATGATAGCTGAAAAACACAGCCATCTTCTGCTAGGAAAGGTGCTGGCTCAGTTTCTGATCACAAATCAAAGACGAGAACTTGACATATGACATATGTCATATGTTAGGGACTGCGGAACGCACCAAATAATTATAAATAATGGTTGCGTTCGCAGCCCGGGGTCCACCTTGCAGGCAGAGCCTACTGCTAGTAAGATGACAGGAAATGGCGGCATAAGCGAGCTCTGTTACTTCACAGAGTCGCAAACATAGACACTGTGGCACTATATGGCGGTATGAGCGAACTCTGTTAAACCACAGAGTCGCTGACATTCACGCTGAGATAGAGACTGTGTCCTGTTAACACCGCAGGAGTACACAGATAACTGCTGTGCGAATAACAGTCTGTGGTCATGCAGTCAGCAATGCAAACAATCAACTACTCACCGGAGTAGCCGGTATTCTAGAGGCTATTTCAGCCAAGACCTGAACACGTGCATACAAATCTCCTCACCGGAGGTGCTGGTATTCTAGGGGCTTATTTCAGCCGAGCCCTAGCCGCATGCGTGCATGATCACACTGGCGCAAAGCACATAACACAATTGATACTAGCGCATGGCCGAGCAGCCATGCAACCCTTTTATAGCAGCAACTACAAGACTTTCCAGAAAAGGACCAATGAGAAACTGTTCCAGAACACAAGCAGTTTCAGGACCTTCCTGGCGGACCAATAGGAGTTGCCGCAGTACGTGAGCATGTGACCCTTGGTCTCCAATGGAAGACCTTGCCCTGGGCATGCTCAGAAGGGGAAAAGCAGGACTTAATCTGAAAGCCGTCTGCTGGCCGCTGACCAGTACTGGCTAAAATGACAGAACCTGGAAAGGCAGCAATAACCCTTTGTACCGTATCAGGCTGTGCAAGATGCTGGGAAAAACGTCTCTGCTGAGGAGTTTCCACTGCGGCCAGAGATGGATGGGATACCGCAGCGGGAACGGCTCGAGATTCCCCCTGTGCAGATGCGGGAACTCGATCCCTAACATTACCTCCCATAGGGCCCCCCTTCTTTGGGCCTCGCTACGCTCGAAGGCAGTAATGAGCTGTGAAGCCTGAATACGCTCAACAGGCTCACATGACCTATCCTCAGTCCCATTACCCCTCCAATCCACCAAATAAAACTTTTGCCTCGTACCACCTTGCACCCCAGAATAGCATTCACCTCATAGTCGTCGGTAGACGAACCCGATGTCCCGGCAGATGACTCAGAAAACCGGGACAAGTATACGGGTTTCAGGAGGGAGACATGGAATGTGTCGGTGATACCCAGGTGTGGCGGAAGGGCAAGGCGATAGACCACAGGATTGACCTGTTCGAGGACCTTGAAGGGACCCAAGAAGCGAGGTGCAAACTTAGTGCACTCTACTCGCAGCCTGATGCTATGGGCGGAGAGCCACATTAAGTCGCCAGGGGCAAAAGTCGGAGCGGGGCGCCGATGTGCGTCGGCGGTGGACCTCATCCTCTCCTTGGAGGCCAGAATGGAATCCTGAGTGCGGTCCCAAATGTCCCGTGCCTCCACAGCCCAGTCTGCCACCCTGGAGTCGGTGGAAGACACGGGCATAGGTACAGGAACCCGCGGATGCTGACCGTAATTAAGCAGGAACGGAATTTGTCCAGTGGAATCAGCCACGGCGTTGTTTAATTCAAACTCCGCCCACGTTAGCAAGGATGCCCAGTCATCCTGCCTGGCTGAAACAAAATGACGCAAATATGTGACCAAGGTCTGGTTGGCCCTCTCTACCAACCCATTTGTCTGGGGATGATAGGCAGAAGAGAGATTTAATTCAATACTGAGAAAGTGACAAAGCTCTCTCCAGAACCGAGACGCAAACTGGGGACCCCGGTCACTGACAATTTTGTCCGGCATACCGTGTAAGCGGAAGATGTGTCTAATAAACAGTGCTGCCAAGGCCCCTGCAGAGGGTAACTGGGGTAGCGGTACCAAGTGCACCATTTTAGAGAAGTGGTAGGTGATAACCCATATGATGGTGCAACCACGAGACTTGAGTATGACTACCACAAAGTCCATCCCGACCATCTCCCAGGGCCTGTCTGCCACCGGCAATGGATAAAGTAACCCAGCTGGCCATTGACGAGGGGACTTATTTTTGGCGCAGGAGACACATGCCCGAATATAGTCTCCAACATCCCGGACCATATGCGGCCACCAGTACGTCCTCGCCAGTAGCTTGGATGTCCTTTTTTTCCCAAAATGTCCACCCACTCTGGACGAATGGGCCCAAGAGAGAACCTCCGGTCGCAAATAAATGGTACAAAAGTCATGCCGGGAGGCAGACTCTAGCGACACCGGAGCTACAGTTCTCAGGCTCTCAGAGGGGACAATAAGCCACGGCTCCCCCTCCTCCTCCTCGGAAGACACGACGGAGCGTGAGAAAGCGTCAGCCCGGATATTCTTCTCTCACGAAAGAAAATGGATGGTGAAGTGAAAGCAGGAGAAAAATAAGGACCATCTAGCCTGAAGGGAATTTAGCCGCTGAGCAGTTTGTAAATACGCCAGATTTTTGTGATTAGTGAAAACTAGAAAGGGAAAGCGAGCCCCCTCCAACAGATGTCTCCACTCAGAGAAGGCCAACTTCATTGCTAGCAACTCCCTGTCCCCGATGGAATAATTCCTCTCCGCTGGTGTGAAGGTCTTGGAAAAGAAGAAGCAAGGATGCTTCCGACCTTGAGCATCCTTCTGGAAGAGGACTGCTCCAGCACCAACGGACGAGGCATCCACCTCCAAAATAAACGGCTTATCAACATCTGGGCATTGTAGGATGGGAGCACTAGCAAAATGGGACTTAATAGAAGTGAAGGCCTTGGAGACCTTTTCTAACCACAGTTTGGGATTTGCTCCCTTCTTGGTAAGGGCTACCGAGGGAGCTACCAAAGTTGAGAAGTGGGGGATAAACTGACGATAGTAATTAATGAACCCCATAAAGCACTGCACTACTTTCAGAGAATGGGGTTCTTGCCAGTCCATCACTGCCTGTAGTTTGGCAGGATCCATAGCCAGTCCCTGGGCAGAGATGATATAGCCCAAGAAGGGTAAGGACTCCTGCTCAAACATACTTTTCTCCAACTTTGCGTAGAGAGAATTTGCCCGTAAGAGATTGAAGACTCTGCAGACATCTTTCTGGTGGGAGTCAATATCTGGGGAGAAGATGAGAATATCATCCAGATAGACTACGACTGTGGTGGAAAACATATCCTGGAAGATGTTGTTTACAAAGTCTTGGAAGACGGCTGGGGCATTACAGTGCCGGAAAGGCATCACCAGATATTCATAATGCCCATCTCTGGTATTGAAAGCCGTCTTCCATTCGTCCACTTGACGGATGCGAATCAGGTTATAAGCACCCCGCAGATCTAATTTAGTGAATACCTTTGCTCCCCGTAGCCTATCAAAGAGCTCCGAAATCAGGGGCAACGGGTATTTATTCTTCACGGTAATGGCATTAAGACCTCTGTAATCGATGCATGGTCGTAATTCTCCGTTCTTCTTCTGAACGGAGAAGAACCCCGCCCCTGCAGGTGACACTGACTTCCTAATGAATCCTCTTGCCAGATTTTCCTGAATGTATTAAGACATAGCCTCCGTCTCCGGGAGAGAAAGGGGATAGACTCGTCCCCGAGGAGGTTCTGCTCCGGGCAAGAGGTCAATAGGACAGTCATAGGGACGGTGAGGCGGAAGGATCTCAGCAGCCTTCTTGGAGAACACGTATGCATAAGCCCAATAGTATTTGGGAAGGGAAGTAAGATCTGCGGGTATCTCTGTAGTATCCACCTGAATGCATTCCCTCATACATCTGCCTTTACACGACTCACTCCAACTCAATATCCTCCCAGAGATACACTCAATATGTGGGGAATGGAAACGGAGCCAGGGCATCCCCAGCAATATCTTGTCAATTCCCTCGGGAATGACAAGGAGTGAGATAATCTCCTGATGGTTAGGGGACATAGATAACATGAAAGGGATGGTCTGATGTGTGATTTGTGAAGGTAGTGTCCACCCATTCACTAATCGAACAGTCACTGGTTTGTCGAGCATCACCAGAGGTATTGAGTGGCAGAGAGCAAAGGTAGAGGACATGAAATTTCCTTCTGCTCCCGAGTCCACACAAAGCGTAACTGTTATAGTGAATGAGCCTAAATTGATTGTCCCATTGGACCAATTGGTCCATCTTGGAGGTGTGTACTGCTTTGTCTAGTGAACTCCCTCCAATGGTTACTAGATGCGGTCGTTTCCCGACCGCTGTGGACATTTATTAGCATAATGCCCTAACTGTTGGCAAACATTACAAATCACAGGTACTCGAGCGGCCCGAGACTTAGGTCTCGCTCGAGAAACCTCCATGGGCTCAGGGGAATCGGGCGCCTGAACGAAAGATTCAAGAGGTCTGGCGAAGGGGGGCGCCAGCCGGAACCTCTGCCTACACTGGGTCCGCTCCAACCTCCGCTCATTAAAACGGAGGTTAATGCGGGTAGATATGGTAATGAGCTCCTCCAGTGTGGCGGGAATCTCCCTGGTGGACAAGGCAATCTTCACATGATCTGCCAGTCCTCTCCAGTACACTGGTATAAGGACTTTATCTGGCCACTCCAGCTCAGAGGCCAGAGTCCGAAATTGGACGGCGAACAGGCTGACCATGGATGAACCCTGGGTGATTGCCAACAGTTGGAGCGCCATATCGTGGGTGACACGAGGTCCTAAAATGACCTGCCTCAGAGTATCCAAGAAGAGAGGAGCACTCTGCACCACACGATCATCGCGCTCCCACAACTGCTTGCACACTCCAACTCCCTGACAAACAAAAGGGATATGATAAAACCCACTTTCGCCCGCTCCATAGGAAAACATGCAGCCAGAAGCTCTAAATGTATGGAGCACTGACTCACGAACCCGCGATATTGTTTACTGTCACCAGCAAACTTGTTTGGAAGTGGGAGGCGGGAAAAAGTCGGAGCAGGGGTAGCAGAGGATAAACTGGCTGCAGCCACACTAGCAGCCTGAACAGCGACTGCGGTAACATCCACAGATGAGGTTGTGCGCTCTAGAGTCGCCAACCTACCCTCCAGCTGCTGGATGTACTGCTGCAGACGTTGGTCATTTTACTAGCCAGACCCTGGCACTAGAATACTGTTAGGGACTGCGGAACGCACCGAATAATTATAAATAATGGGTGCGTTCGCAGCCCAGGGTCCACCGTGCAGGCAGAGCCTGCTGCTAGTAAGATGACAGGAAATGGCGGTATAAGAGAGCTCTGTTACTTCACAGAGTCGCAAACATAGACACTGTAGCACTATATGGCGGTATGAGCGAACTCTGTTAAACCACAGAGTCGCTGACATTCACGCTGAGATAGAGACTGTGTCCTCTTAACACCAACGGAGTACACAGATAACTGCTGTGCGGATAGCAGTCTGTGGTCACACAGTCAGCAATGCAAAGAAGCAACTCCTCACCGGAGTAGCCGGTATTCTAGAGGCTATTTCAGCCAAGACCTGAACATGTGAATACAAATCTCCTCACCGGAGGTGCCGGTATTCTAGGGCCTTATTTCAGCCGAGCCCTAGCCGCATGCGTGCATGATCACACTGGCGCAAAGCACATAACACAATTGATACTAGTGCAAGGCCGTGCGGCAAAGCAACCCTTTTATAGCAGCAACTACAAGACCTTCCAGAAACGGACCAATGAGAAACTGTTCCAGAACACAAGCAGTTTCAGCACCTTCCTGGTGGACCAATAGGAGTTTCAGCAGTACTTGAGCATGTGACCCTTGGTCTCCAATGGAAGACCTTGCCCTGGGCATGCTAAGAAGGGGAAAAGCAGGACTTAATCCTACAGCTGTCTGCTGGCCGCTGGCCAGTACTGGCTACAATTAAAGAACCTGGAAAGGCGGCAGTAACCCTTTGTACTGTATCAGGCTGTGCAAGACGACCAACGTCTCTGCTGAGGAGGTTCCACTCTGGCCGGAGATGGATGGAAGACCGCAGTGGGAACGGCTCGAGATTCCCCCTGTGCAGAAGTGGGAACTCGACCCCTAACATCATATGTCGGGAAGGTGTTAGCTTCTTCTATGAATAAAGAAATGAAGATTTAATGTCATACTGGTTTATCTTCATGCTCTGGGTGTCACTTAAAAACTTGCTTGGTCCCTGTGGGTATTCTGTGCAGAGTTTTTGTGGATCGGACACTGTTTATATTCATACCTGGAATAATACTGTACGTGTAG
Source organism: Oophaga pumilio (assembly GCA_009801035.1). Lineage (NCBI taxonomy): Eukaryota > Metazoa > Chordata > Amphibia > Anura > Dendrobatidae > Oophaga > Oophaga pumilio. The sequence continues at coordinate 54,277 of VIAB01014730.1, read as the reverse complement.
CAGTTTCACCCCTTCACCTCTCTTGTTTTTCTGTTCTATCTTTTACTTGGAAATTCCTTGCTAAGATAGCAGATGCTTATAAGAAGGACAAGAAAGATGTGCTGATCCGTTTTTGCAAGGAGTGAGTCGATGATGAGTTCAACAAGACCAAAGAGATGTTGATCTGTGCCTTGGTAAAGGATGGCGCCAGGCACCAACACACCATGGCACCAGGGTCCGGGTCCAGCGGCTCATCGGGATACCCAGTTGTGGATCCGGCTCCAGAACTGTCTGATTCAGTGAGAGCAAGCAGCAACCACAGCTCCCAGAGTGGAATATACTTTGGCCTGCCACTCATTCTGCAGTAAATGGGAGGATGTAACCCTTGTGTTATATGAATGTGGAACAGAGAGTGAATTTGCAGAATGAGAGCATCATGCTAAGCGAGAGGCTGCTGAGTGACAGGTTAAGTGAGAGGCTGACAGAGCCAAGCGTCAAGCCAAGTGAGAGAACCAGCTTTTGTTAGCCAAACTACAGAAGGACAGTGAGTTCATTAATGTGAACACCTTTAAACCCCATCCCAAGCATTTTCCTGTCATGTACAAGAATGCAGATCTAGACATATTTTTGTGGGGGGTATGAAAATCCCTGCAGACAGTACCAGTTGCATGATGTCCAGTGGGTCTAATATTTAACCCCAGGGCTACAAGGCAAAGCTCTGGAGGTGTTTGCTTCTCCCCCTCGAGAACAAAGATAGATAGAGACCAAGAGGCCATCAAAAAGGCCTTGATAAGAAATTATTCACTGACTCCTGAGATGTATAGTTAAAACTTCCTGGCCCTCCAATGTAGAACTCTCAACAGCTACAGTGATGTGGTGGATGGGCTCAGAACCAACTTTGAGCAGTGGGCCAAGGAAATATTGGTCAACACCTTCGAGGAACTGAAGGACCTGATGGTGACTGATCAATTTTTTCATCTTTACCCTGTGGAGTTGTGACAGTTCTTGATGGACAGGGTAACAAAGAAAGCCTCCAAGGCCTCATAGATTGTGGATACCAATGAGGCCAACCACACATCTGAGGTGTGGAAGTAAGTCATCGCCATTTGGAAAGAAGGGTCTTGCCCCATCTTTTAGCATCTGGTCTGCATCTAATTCCACTGTGCTATATGTCCAACTGAACCGGCCAAATCAGTGTCACCTGCAAGGACAAGCAGAAGAGGAAATCCACACCCAATGCCCAGGGGCCTACTGCAGCTATTCTTTTTGTGGACAGGTTGGTAGGAAGGGCCCGTGAAAACTTGCAACTGGTTAATGCGGCTGACTGTTATGATTTGGTAGCTGAGGAGAGCAGGCAAAAACGGCAATACACCAGAGAGGTTGGAATCTACTGGATTGCAGTACCCTGACTAACCACCACAACTAAAGGCAGCCGTGGAGTGTACCTACGTTGGTCCTAGACGCTTCGTCACAGCCTGAGAGGCTAACTACACCTAAAGATAGAAAGAGGAAAGCTATCTGCCCTGGAGCAGATCCCCAAAGAACATAGGAAGCCCCAAACATGTAATGGCGGTTAGACAAGAGTAAATACAGACACAGACAGAAATTAGTATGAGCAAACATTGGGGCCCAATCTTCCTAGAAAGAAAAGGATAGGAAGGACACTTGCTGCAATCTAAAAAAAAAACCTAAAAAAATACCAACTCTACTAATTGCAAAAACACCTGAGATCACACGACCTCTACCACCTAAATTAGTTCTCTGGTGTAACAAAACTAAGCCGCAGCCACTAAAAAAAACTGGAAAAGGCAAATGAACAAATAACAGTGGCTCAGATAAACTGAGAGGAGCACAAGCCCCCGGAGGGGACCTGGCTGACCTCCACAGAAGTGCAGGAAAAAATGCAAAAAGCAAGCACAAAAATAAAAGCAGAAAATATCTTATCTGTTAGCAGAAGATGCAGGCAAGACTCAGAAAGCTTGCAAGTGAACCAGGAACCAAAATTGAGACAAGAACAATTGATCACCGGAAACCCTGATGGGTGGGAACCTCCCTTATATAAGACCAGTCTGTAACTCCTGATTGCCAATCTTCACAATCTTCATTGAATGGTTCAGTACTGTTTGTAACCACCAGAGGGAGCTTCTGCTCAGAATTCATTTCTAACACATTCACAACAGTACCCCCCCTTGAGGAGGGGTCACCGAACCCTCATTTGGGCAACCAGGTCAGTCAGGATGAGCTCTGTAATACGCACGGATCAGTCTCCTAGCATGGATGTCCGAAGCAAACACCCAAGAATTGTACTCCTGACCATAACCTATACACTTAACCAAATACTGGAGTTTCCATCTAGAAAAATGAGAATCCAATATTTTCTCAACCACATACTCCAGATTGCCCTCAACCAAAACAGTGTCAGGAGGCGCAGCCATAGGAACCACTGGCTCGACAAACCTCTTCAATAAGGACTTGTGGAACACGTTATGGATCTTAAATGTCCCTGGAAGAAGTAAACGAAAGGAAACAGGATTAAGAATCTCCATGATCTTATAAGGTCCAATGAACCTAGGCTTAAACTTAGGAGATGCAACTCTCATAGGGATATTTCTTGAGGACAACCAGACCAAGTCCCCCACTTCAAACCGAGGACCATCAGTCCTATGCTGGTTGGCAAACCGCTGGGCCCTCTCCTGAGAGAGGGACAACCTCTCTACTACCTGGTCCCAAATCTGCTGCATACGCTCCACAACAGAGTCAACACCTGGACAGATAGAAGCCTCCGTCTGTCCCGAAGAAAATCGAGGGTGAAACCCAAAATTGCAGAAAAATGGAGACATCAAAGTGGCAGAGCTAGCCCTATTATTAAGAGCAAACTCAGCCAAAGGCAAAAAAGAGACCCAGTCATCCTGATCAGCAGACACAAAGCATCTCAGATAAGTCTCCAATGTCTGGTTTGTTCTCTCAGTTTGTCCATTAGTCTGAGGATGAAAAGCCTAGGAGAAAGACAATTGAACACCAAGTTTAGAACAAAAAGTCCTCCAAAATCTGGAAACAAACTGGACTCCTCTGTCAGACACAATGTTCTCAGGAATAAAAAGCAGGCAAGTTGACAGCACTCACAAATGAGGGGCGCACGTACCAGTCCAAGGAACCCACTTGGAAAAAACGAAGAACAGAAAAGAAGGCCAGCGCTCCATCCAGGTGTATAATGTAGAAAAAAAAGTCTTTATTCAGCCATAGGACAACGTTTCGACCATAGAGGTCTTTATCAAGTACATACAATCAATGCAAAAGGGCGGATTTAAATAGCACAGGGCTGTAAACCAGCACCAATCATAAAACATATACGCCCACTTAAATATACATATACAATGAAAGCAATGAAAAAGAGAGATGAGATCTACAGAGATATTGTATCAATCAACGCTAAGTAAATATACACATATAGATAATTAATATATACATAAATCTACAGGATATTTCATTTCATCGATGTGTGGATTTACTGTGTTGTCATAGAGATGTGGATTATTCAGATTAGTCCATCATTTGCATCCATCCAATTGATCCAATCAGGGATTGAAGAAAAACGGCGCCAGGTTGCCTGTAGTCACCTATAGAAATACTTATAACATATATCTCACCTCTATTTACCAGTCCTAGCTTCGCTACCAAGCAAGAGAAAAACGCCAACTGTGTCATACAGGAAATGACACAACAGAAGTGCAAACAAACAATGTGACTAATGCATCATCCAATCAAAAGAGACCTATCGCGCGATGTAGGCGCTAATCTGATGACGTATCCACGTCTCTGCCCATAGAAGCCATCACTATGGAAACCAGAGGGAGACGCCGATCAGGTGACGCATCAGCGTCATCATCCCTCCAAAGCATCACAAGGGAAGCCCCGAAAAGGGGCCGGAATACAACGCAGGTCACATGATGTCTCGGCATTAACGCCCATCCCATCTGTCTCCAGGGAAACCAGGGGAGAGACAGGCCTGGGCGTATGCGCGATGATTCACCAACCAGGGAAATGACATAAGTCACTGCACATATCAGCCTCATATACTGTTACATCATATAGATTTCAAAAGCATAAAAGAAGTATTTGTAAATCATTATAAGCCACATCATACACAGCAAAGTATATAAAAAAATAACAAAATGAAACAAATAATAAGGACCATGTAGAATAAGAGGGGAGACGGACACAACAATGTGTATCACCATTTAAAGATGTATAATAATATATAGAGATATATGCAACACCGTCTCGATACCCTCCATTCACCATGAGTCCTATAAATAAGAAAAAACAAAAATATACAATATCAATATAGTATAATGCAACTCTAAAAAGAAAAAAGGAAAAAAGAATAAACAACATATATACAAAAAAAGAAAATCATGTTAGAATCAGCAATTATGTAAATTGAATTCAATATTCAATCCAGCGGGCTGTAAAGAACCCAATCTATGTATCCATCTCAGTTCTTTTTTCTTCAGCATTTTAACCCTGTCACCACCCCTTCTTAGTACCGGGACACTATCAATATCTCTGAATCAAAGTTGATTTACTGAATGTCTATGATCCACAAAATGTTTAGGGACTGGTAAATCGATCAACTTTGTTCTAATTGTGCTTTTATGCTTGCTTATGCGAGCACATACCTCCATGGTTGTCTCCCCAATATAAATCAATCCACAAGGGCATACAATCATATACACCACAAAGCTGGATGTACAGGAGTACCTCTCCTTCAAAAACACTTTTTTCCAGACTGGGGATGGCAGAAAAAATCTCCCTTGAGCATGTTATTACAGCAAGCACAGCTTAAACATGGATAATTACCATTATGGGGAGTACTAAAGGTAGGTTGGATCGATATTTTAGACGAACCCACATCAGATTTAACCAACTTATCCCTTAAATTATGACTTCTACGAAAGGACATAATAGGTAA
>VIAB01014728.1:47442-59810 GCA_009801035.1 Oophaga pumilio | reverse complement strand
TGCCACCTTAGTTTTCCTATCCGAACCTCTTTCATATGTTCACTCTTTATCAACTCTCACATAATCTATGGGAACAAGGGACCAAATATCCATGAATTCGTACTTTGTAATTTTTTCCCTTATTTCCGTGAACACGTGAGTTCCTAATGGAGCTATACCGCAGAACATTGAATCGTGAAAAGCAAAACTGGCACTAAAGTCTGGCTCCCCTGTAGAACCCACATATAACGACTTGACATAGTATAATGCACCCATTAGTCATATACAGTATAGTAGTATAATGCATCCCCAAAGTTATACTTAGTACTATAATGCACCCAATGGTCATACCTAATAGTATAATGCACCCCATATTCATGTATAATGCACCCCATATTCATACAGTATATAGTAGTATAATTTACCCCATAGTTATACATAGTAGCATAAATCACCCCACAGTCATACCTAATAGTGTAATGAAACCCATAGTCATACATAGTAGTATAAATCACCCCATAGTCATACCCAATAGTATAATGCACACCATAGTCATATATAGTAGTATAGTAGACTCCCCCTGACGAAGGCACGCCACCGAAACACGCGTAGAGGTTGCGGCACCATTGCTGTTTACAGGTAAACCATCATATTACTTGCAGAACTACATGGTACTCTAGCTAACACTTTGTCCTTTTTGTCCACTGTGGTAGCCTTATGCACTATGCACTTTGCAAGCAATTTTTGTTTGAACAGGCCCACTGTTGGTCATTACATTTAGTCATATTTATAACTTTATCTGCTGCTATAGTACTATATATAAAAATAGTTTTAGTGCTAAATCTTTAGGTGATGCCATAACATTGAAAACAATGCTAAAGGGGTGCTCTCATCTTCTTTCTGCAGGAATGATGATTGACAGTACCTGGCAGCAGCATTTCTGAGCTGCTGGCATGAACTGTGCACTCCAATGCTGCTAGCATAGGCAGTTTTGTCTCTGTAGAATCAGAGGAGAGCAGCGGCTGAGGCTATCCGGATCCTGCGATATATAGAGCTATAGACCTTGCAATGGTGTGTTCCTTTCCTGAGAAACTGTCCATCTCTAAGGTGGCCGGTAACCTTGGTAATGTGCTATAATGGAAATAAGATGGAAATAAAAATCCCTCCATTCTCGAGAGCCGGGAGGATTTTTTATAAGTAATAAATTTAAAAGTTTTTACTTTTTTTTCATTTAGTAAGATCTTTTTTTAAAAGAAATGTTAGATAGCAAAGACCAAAAACGTTCTATCCCTGTATTATCCTGTTACCAAGAATAGGACAGATCATAAATATCGATACAGCTCTGTTCTCCTGCCATCAGAATAAGTCACTTCACCTTTGATCACTGTTTTATACATCTAATTAATCTACATAAAAAGTTCAGTCACTTTATAATTACATTTATTACTTGTCTTGCACTTACAATGATTTACAGCCTTTTTTTATTGTTCCAAACGGCTTATTCTTTTGGATTCCGAGCTGTAATCTAGTATTTGATGGCTCAGTGTTAGCACAGAGCTGACTGTTGTGATCTCAATTTCAAGAAGTAAGAAGTACAAGAGGTCTGATGCCGGAAATACAACTGTCCTATGGTATTATCGGATCTTAGGATCCATTTACACAGACCGACTGGGGGCACAATATAGCTACCAATCAGTAAACCTTTCTTGATCATTATGCATTTGAATGCATATTTATACAGGCAGACCAAAGTAAACAATGCACACAGATCGATCTGCTGAGCGTACATCGGCCGTAATGGTTCTCAGCAGTGCAAGTCCTGATTACACACAACGATGCACCGTAAAAAAACGATGATTTCTTATGCTGCATAAAAGATAATTTCATTAAATGACCAAGTGTTTTGCATGTTCATTGGGTGATCAACAGTCTCTATGCACGGCAAGTGTAATAACAGTGAAATGAGCGTTGTTCACGATTATCTTCAAGTGTAAATGACCCTATAGTCAAATCTCTTTTCACATTTTGCTTTGCCTATGCATTTTGCGTTATACTTTTTTATACTGTAAATCTCTGTATTGGAAAGCACGGCAGCATAAAATAAAGATATAAAGACAGAAACTGGTTCAGTTTATGTCATAAAGACAACCTTTTGGCCTTAATCGTAGATTAGAAGTAAACACAGCCTGTCTGAAATCTGGATACTATCAAATAGCTGCTGAATTAATCAACTTGTGGAGACCTCCTTACTGTGTTCAAGGAGCGCCATAGCTTCTGTGTGCACTCTTCAGCCCGTGATGTAATATTGTGTTGCTGCATCAGCCAGTAGCTGCCACAGATATCATGGTTCAGGGAGCAAAATTGTTATTGTGAATAGAGTTGAGCGAATATGTTCGGAATCGGTGGCCGAATCTGAATTTGCCATATTCATGCCACATTGCTACCCTATTTATGCCGAATTTATGTTTAATGATCGGTTCTGAATATATTTGTTCACTTCTACTCCCATTGACTCCAATGACATTCGGCGGTGTTCGGCAAATATTGCAAAAACAATATTCATCGGCGATTGTAATCGGAACCAAATTTTGAAAAATTTGCTCAACTCTAATTGTGAACGCCATCTGCTAGAGCATATTACCTGGATGAAGCCGAATGGAGGGACATATTGTATAACCCATGAGACCAAAAAATCCCTCACAATTCAGAAGCTTGGATTGTTTTCATTATCCACCTTAATACAAACTGTATATACACACAATATATACGTACCGTATATTGTGCATATATACATTTAGACATTATATCTATATAGTGGGGAAAAGAAGTATTTGATACACTGACAATTTTGCAAGTTTTCCCACTGTAGTGCAGCGGGTTTGGTGCAATGTGACAGGCAGTGACCAAGGAAAATTCAAAACAAAGTATTTTAATGTCCAAAGAAAACTTACACTGGAACTCAAAAGGTATCCTTCGGATCGCAGCCGGGAAAACAAGACAGTCCGTAACCGGGTCCTGTTGCCGTGGGCAACTGCACCACCGTATAAGCTGATGGGAGCCAGGTCTTTTGGCTCTGCTTGGTTCTGTGTTGCTTCACACAGGCTGAGCTCTGCAGAGCCTCCTGTTCTGCATGCTTGCAAAACCAAAACTGACACACCCAACCCTCAGCTGCAGGCTTTCTACAAGGAACATATGGCTGTAGGCAAATAGCTTGCCCAAGACCAATTCTTACTTTTATTTTGCACTGCAATCTCACAGCTATGCCTGTGACTGTAATGCACTTCCGCGGCTTCCGTATGCTTCTGTGCACATCCTGGGGGACACATAGCGACCCTCGCATATGACACCAGTCACTGCCTCACACCACCTACAAAAAATGGAGAGGTCTGTAATTTTTATCGTAGGTACACTTCAACTGTGAAATACGAAATTTAAAAATAAAATCCGGAAAATCACATTGTATGATTTTTTTAAATAAGTAAGTTGCATTTTATTGCATGAAATAAGTATTCGATCACCAGCTAACCAGCAAGAATTCTGGCTTTCACAGACCTGTTAGTTTTTCTTTAAGAAACCCTCCCACTCTGCACTTGTGAGGAAACACCGGAGAGGAGAGTCGGGGGATACAGATATCCCCCCGCCGTCACCAATCTGTGATGGAGCCTACACAGTCGCAGCTCTCTGGCGCCCCCTTACCCTCAGGTCAGTCAGGGAACTGCACCTTGGATAAGTAGTCACTGGAGAGGCTGCCCTGTCATGTACTGGTCATTGGGGCACTCTGCAGTAAGGGCGGTATATAGATCACCAGTCCCAGGCCAGGAAAATATATATAAACCTCCAGTCTGTCACTGTCAGGATCCCCCAATAACACCAATTCCTCGTTAGATATAAACCCGGTTCGTTAACAAGCTTATATAGGGTCGGAAACCAACATCAGGCAGCGCATAACTACTAGCTGGACTCACGGGAAATCGGGTTTTGAGATAAAAGAGCAGCCCAAAATTAATTCATATTTTAATTGCCAAAAGGTGCACTAGATACTACAAATATATACAGAGTAATATACAGATATTACAGCCAGAAGTACAGATAAAAGTAGGGTACAGGTTGGGGATAGCAGTTAGCTGTAATTGTTACACTGCTGTTCCTTATCACTTGTGGATGAAGGGAAGCTATCGTATCCACAGGCATCTTCTTAGTTTCTGGTTCATCTCCATGCGTGATGTGACGCGGCTTCCATGGCAGAACAATGACAAAGGATAAAGGTGTGAAGCTAGCTTTTAACCCCTAGCTCGCCCCCTTCCATATTTGCAACCGCCCCTCTGGGTTGGACTGAATTCTCCTCCCTTGACCTTCTAGCTGAAATAAGTCCCAATAACTAGGATGGGTCATAACTTCCTAGCCAGAGGTCTAAACGGGACAATTGACGTCTCAACGAGTTCGTTGGGGCTGGACCGATATTGAGAGTCTAAACTTGGGTCGGCTAAGTGGTTCTGGAGAGCCAGTCTCAATAGCTCGGTATCTGGGACCGCTAGAGAAAGATGAGACGCAGGGGTGTGTGCGGAGGGCTCCCAGGGTTCTGGTGGTATATTGGACTTAACCCTGAGATTCATGGTACTCTCATAATTCATCTCTAGATGTCGGAGACGCTCAGTCTAGAGTTTCCATTGATAGATAATGGATGCTGGTCTCCTTGCACACAAGACAGCAGGAGGTCTCAGCTCTGCTCCTCCTTGCTTTCGTTAACACGTGGCCTCTCTGGTCAAATGCGATGTTCCGTACTTTTGGGGATTTGTGTAATTATCCTAAGGGTGGGGGCCACTTCCCTGCTGTGGGAAGATCTGTTACGTAAAAATCATACAATGTGATTTTCTGACTTATTATTTAAATTGTGTCTCACAGTTGAAGTGATAAAAATTAAAACCCTCTCCATTCTTTGTAGGTGGGAAAATTTGCAAAATCAGCAGTGTATCAAATATTCATTTTCCCCACTGTGTATATGTACATATATACAATATATAATTTGCCCATTCAGTGTGGATGATTCATATAATAGTACAGAGGTCATTTCCTGAGCTTTCTGCTGGAAAAAGAAAAGCTGTGCCAGCACCATGACAGCAGAAATGATCTTCAGCCTGACAGAGGCTCACTTATCATGTTCTTTTGGCACATCTCCTACTTTTATTTACACTATGCCTTTGCCAGGAGATGAAAATAAAGATAGATTAAGATGTAACCTTTTGGTTGCTGACTCCAAAATACATACGTTTGTTCACCAGTACAATTTAATATTTTACTTCACCGTTACCATTTAAATTATAGTGAAATATATGACCTAAATCAGAAGCTTTTTTAATCTATGCACCTTTTTTTTCAGAGTAAAAATGGTACTGAAGGCTTGTGCATACGACCAATTATAACCGATGTTTGCTATCCATAGTTTTCACAGATAGCACTCGTACCCATAATATTCTATGGGGCTGTGCATGTGTCTGATTTTTTTTTCCTGGCAACATGTCAATTTCTTTTGCGGGTACGCTAAGTTTTATGTGAACATTTTTCCCATAGTCTTGCATTAGATGCGAAAAAACATGCGTTTTTAGTGGGTTTCCGGGGCGGAATTCGCACATGACTGTACAATAGTGATGAGCGAGCATGCTCGTTGCTCGGGCATTCCCGAGCATGCTCGGGTGGTCTTCCAGTATTTGGAATTGCTCAGAGATTTAGTTTCTGTAAAATCTGCAACATGAAAAACTCACCAAAAGTTCATCATGGAACATAGCCTAAACATTCAAAATCAGTACATTAGTAGGAACAAATTTTGTAAATTGAAAATATACTGATCAGGTGGTAGAGTTTTCGGACCATGTAGCTGTAAACAAGATCCGAGAATGCAATGGCACAGTAATGACTCACAAAGGGTATTTATTTTACAAACAAATAAAAAATGAGTTAGCAGTGATAAGAGAGGAACATGAAACAGTGCAGATGACTATCAACAGACAGATCAATACACAGTTAGTAACATACAAAGGGTACAGTCAATAGTTCTACGTTCAACTTCTTAAAACACTAATTAACAAGCATTACTAAGGTTACTTAATCGGTCTCATTGTCAGGGAAACGTCAGTGTCACCAAACTGGTCACCATTTTCCCTTATAGAAACAGTTCAATATACAAATAGATAATTTAAAATTTCAAGATGCAGGGCCTAACGGGTCTATGGTACCATCTGCTAAGTTACAAGCCCAATTCAAGTTAGCAACTTTCCTCAATTAGTACTGTACGTCTGCACAGGAAGCAATGTCCCTGTTTACTTGGAACTTCTTTTAAAGACAACATGCGTTCTTCTCTATTCTGTAATCATCGTCTGACCTTCGGTACATGACCTGCAAAATCTGGTCTGCGTTGCTTGGCTTTTGGTGTTTGGCCTTCCATGCTTGACCAGCGAAGTCTGGTCTGCATTGCTTGGCCTTCGGTGTTTGGTCTTCGTAGCTTAACCTGCGAAGTCTAGTCTGCGGAGCTAGGCATTTAGGCTAAGTGCACACGTTCAGAAATGTTTGCAGAAAATTCCTGAGCAAAAACTGACTTTTTCAGCGGTAAAAGCGCATACGTTTTTCTCACTTTTTTTTGCGCATTTTTGACGCGTGTTTTTTGCTCAGACTTTGCGTGTTTTTACCGCAAATTTTTCCTGAACATTCTAGCTCAATAATATAGCGGGGAAAACGCTAGTTTTCCGTGAAATTAATGAACATGCTGCTTTTTTTTCCGCAATGCGTTTTTTTCACTGAAAAAAACGCAACACGCGCACAAAAATTGCAGAATTTATTCTAAATAATAGGATGCTTAATTCATGCGTTTTTTAAGCATTTTTTGCCGCGAAAAAACACGAAAAAAACGCAAATAATCCTGAACGTATGCACATAGCCTTAGTGTTTGGTTTTTCGTTAGCAGCGTACATAGAAATTATGGGGCCCCATAGCAGAGGCACTATTTGTCAACAAAAGTGCCCCACAAACACTGTAAGATACCCCCAAAGTGAATTCCACAACAGTACCCTCCATACAAACAGTATGATGACCCTACTGTACTTTAGCTCTCAACTCCCCTGGAAAAGTATGGTGACTCTAACACAGTATGATCCCTCAACTAAACCCCAAACAGCCCTCCATTCAGTATAACGGGCCCACATACAGTAGAATAGCCCCACACTGTATAATGGCCCCCTATCACGCACAGTGTAGGAAAGACTAAGTGCAACACCAAGGGATAAGGGAAAGGTAGCCCAATACTAGGAAAGCGGGAAGTGGAGACCGCTAGGAAGATCTAAAGTCACCCTGTCTGCCCTAAGTGACCCTATGTAGGTTCTGCACCTATCGCTGAACAGGATACCAAATCTCTGCCTGACCTTAGTAGTAAGCGCTGCTTAGGGAAGGATGGGGTTTCACTGGTCAGTCCCCACTGCAACTAAAGACAAATGGGATAGACAAACAAGGGGAACACTTAGCTTGAATAGACTCACAGAGAAACACAGATGTCCTCCAAACACCAAAGAGGAAGATAGCTGACTGCTATAGCCCCAAGCCTCAACAGGGGGAAATCGAAATATCACCGGCAACTCCCAGCAGCAAAATGAGAGTTTATAAACACCCAGGTCCATGTGTGCCAATTAGAGCTGGGAGGAGGTTGCCACTGGATTCTAGAATCAGAAGGACTAGGAACTAGTCTGCAAAGCCAACCGCTGAGACCTTCTGCAGCTAGATGCAGTGTGACTCTGCAGCCTCTGACACACGAGTGACACCCCCACACAGCCCTCCCCACTCTATGATAGTCCCCACATAAACCTTCATACTATATAATTGCCTGCATACAGTGTAAAGGCTCCCACATAGTTCTCCAATTATAATAGCCCCCACAAATAGCCCCTAAATATAGTATAATGATATCCCCATAGAATTCCATATGATATAATGCACTTCCCATAATACTTCATATGGTATAACACATGCCCCACAGTCATCCATACAGTATAGTGCACTCCTCATAGTTCTCCATACAGTATTATGCCACCACAATATTCTCACTGATTTAAAAAAAAAATACAATACCGCTGCCCAGGTCTCTGACGCGAGCACTCTGAAGTGGGCCTGTCATGCCTCAGGATTCGATCCGGCAGTCTTGTGTTTGTCTGCCAGCGTTTCTATCTGCTAAGATTCTGGAGATCCTTTCCCTGTCTGATGCTGATTACCCTTTGCCATTCGTCAACTCCTTTCTTACAGCAGGTGTTTTCTCATTGCTATTTGGCCTATCCTATCACTCTGTAGGGGCTTCTATTTAAACCTCACTGCTTCCTCTGTTTCCTACTGGTGATCGCTTACAACTACCCAGTTTGGTGGTAAAGGAGTAGTTCTTATTTGTGGCAGTATGTTGGTGTTTTCTCTAGAAGTTATCTGCATGGTTTTGGTAGTGTGTTTTTTTCCTTATCCTCTCTCATTTGGTTGGTCGTTCCTACTGTTCCCTTGATTTGCACTTTGTTGTTTACTGAGCGTTTTTGTATGATTTCAATTTCCTTTGTTCCCAGTTTGTTTCCCCTGTCTGTTGGTTTGCTATCCATCTCTCGTCTGTCCCATACCTCCCTGGGTGGGGGAGGAAATAGTTCAGTGTGGATTAAGGAGCATATTTGTCATGATCCAGACCCGGTTTTGAGTCCTGTTTTCCTTTTCCGTTGTCTGATCATGTCAGGGGTTAACCTTGCACAGCCTCAGTCTGTGTTCAGGTTGGCTATTTATCGCTACTGCTTCCTGCAGGCGGTGTCGGTTATAGCTTTTGCCTAGGGCTGCTGTAGCTGACTCTGATTGCTCTGATTTGTCCTCCTGCATTTGCTGTCTGAACCCATGTCTCTGTTTTCCCCATTCCCATTTTGTCTCAGTGTTCCCCTTTAGTGTATTGATCTCCCGGTTTTGACTTGGCTTGTATCCTGACCTGCTTCTGTCTTTTGGCTTATCCCCTCCTGACCGCTACTGACCTTCTCGGCTTGCCTCTGACACGGAGTTTGTTTATGTTTGCCCTGAGCCTCCCCAATGTTACTCTGAACCTCCCTCCATACCTCTCTTAACCGCTGAATGGCCAAATCAGCCCCTGGACACCCCGAGTCCATCCTGGAAAACTCACCAAAATGGGAGCGAAAGCCGTAATTACAAAAGAAAGGGGAGGTACCCGTGGACTGATTAATACGATTATTAAAGGCAAACTCAGCCACTGGCAACGAAGAGCATCAAGCATCCTGCTGGGACGTGACAAGACACCGCAAAATTTGTTCAAGGGACTGATTGGTCCTCTCCGTCTGACCGTTGGTTTCGGGATGGTAGGCAGAGGAGAAGGCCAAATTAATACCCAACCTTTTACAAAAAGCCCTCCAGAATTTGGACACAAACTGTAAACCTCTATCCAAAGCCACACTCAAAGGCGCACCATGCAACCTCACCACGTGTTCAACAAACAACCTTAATAGTGTTCTGCATTAGGCAGTCCTGACAGAGGTACAAAATGCGCCTGTTTACTGAATCTGTCCACCACCACCCAGACCACAGTTATGCCATTAGAAGGAGGGAGATCAGTGATAAAGTCCATGGACAAGTGAGTCCATGGTCTATCCGGAATTGGCAATGGCACCAATTCCTTGGCTGGTCGGTTATGTTTGCTGCTTCAGTGTTTTCCGATCGTCTAGTCGGATGCTGTCACGCTCACGCCCTGGCTGATGGGCGTGAGCCAAGGGGGTTGTGGCCCCACTGTGCCACAAACCAAACTACCTTGGAAGGGGCGTGACTAAGACAGCTGCTTTGGTCTTCACTGGAGCCTCTGATGGTGAGGTCAGGCTTGTGCGGCAGGTAGCTGCCAGGTGCCACTCCAGGGTGGTGTCTGGCTGTGGCTGCTGATCCCACTAGGGGAGACGATGGCACGGCTGAGACACAGGACTGGCAGGCACGAACGAGACACAGGACTGGCAGGCACGGACGAGACCCAGGACTGGCAGGCACGGATGAGACACGGGTAGGGTCCTGTTTGCACAGAAAGTGCAGGTACTGATACTGACTGGATGGTATGGTGTATGGAGTAACTACACCTAAAGATAGAAAGAGGAAAGCTATCTGCCCCGGAGCAGATCCCCAAAGAACAAAGAAAGCCCCCAAACATGTAATGGCGGTTAGACAAGAAGAAATACTGACACAGACAGAAAATAGTATGAGCAAACGTTGGGGCCCAAACTTACTAAATATAAAAGGATAGGAAGGGCACTTACTGCAATCCCAAAAAACCCTGAAAAGCACCAACTCTACTAATTCCAAAAACACCTGAGATCACACGGCCTCTACCACCTAAATTAGTTCTCTGGTGTAACCAAAATCAAAACAGCAGCCACTGAAAAAACTGGAAAAAGCAAATGTACAAACATCAGTGGCTGAACTAAACTGAGAGGGCAAAAGCCCCCAGAGGGGACCCTGAAGGCCCCCCACAGAAGTGCAGGACAAAATGCAAAAATCAAGCACAAAAACAAAAAGAAGAAAATGTCTTATCTGTTAGCAGGAGATTCAGACACGACACAGCAGGCTACCAAGGAAACAGGAATCAAGGATTGAGACCAGAACAATTGATCACCGGCAACCCTGATGGGAAGGCGACTCCCTTATATAAGACCAGTCAGTAACACCTGATTCCCAATCCTCACAATCTTCACTGGACAGTCCAGTACCGTTTGTAACCACCAGAGGGAGCTTCTGCTCAGAACTCATTTCCAGCCTATTCACAACAGAAATGACACGAGACAAGGTAAAGGGACAAAGACACCGGGACCAGGATATACTGCCTCCTGGGGGGCGGACAAACAGGTACAAAGCAAAGCTAGGAGTGAGGCACAGGCAAGATCCACAGGGTGGAGCTGCCCTAAATACTAGAGGGCTAATGGTAATTGGTCAGTCAGGTGCACCCTGACTCCATAAGAACCAGAGAGTTCTGGCGCCGCCCCCTATGTACACTGCTATGAGACATGCAGAGAGCAGACAGAAAGCAAGAGGCACAGAGCCTGGAGCTGGCAGCAAACAAAAATCACAGCATGACCTGGAGCAGTGAGCAAGTAAGTGTGTGAGGGATCGGAGGCCATGCAGTGTTGCCAGCAGGGTTGTTACAGATGCTTCTATGATTATTGAAGTACCATTATAAGCATAAGGCCAGGGTCACACTAGCGATGAATATGGACGAGTGCTATGCGATAAAACATTGCATAGCTCTCGGACCAGTATTCATCTATGGGGCAACTGTAAAGGGTTGGCCGAGGGGTGGACTTACCGGCGACAGCTGCGTTCTTTACTCCGGTTACTTCTATATACCTGGGGTTTTCTTCCCCTGTTTCAGAGTATACGGAATAATTAGAATCAGAGTCAAGTATAACGTCAAACAGTTCTGCTTTATTTTCTTCCGGGCACAGCACATCCAAGACACCATTAGCACATCTTATACGGTACCAGCAATACATTTTCCACAACTCAGCTTCTTCTTTTCTACTACATCAGAATGGACCACAAAGTATGATCGGGACGAGGAGCCCAGTGAAAACGTCATTTCAGTCTCTTTCCCTGGAGACACTTCAATCCAGTCATGGAAATACACATCCACTAGGTCGTCCACCCCCTTCTGGTTATCCTGCCCGTATACTCGCTGGTGGCCTACTTGCTACT
The DNA here is from genome assembly GCA_009801035.1 of Oophaga pumilio. Taxonomy (NCBI): domain Eukaryota; kingdom Metazoa; phylum Chordata; class Amphibia; order Anura; family Dendrobatidae; genus Oophaga; species Oophaga pumilio. Next base: position 48,098 of record VIAB01014728.1, on the reverse strand, counting down.
ACACTCATGCACGCACACTTCTGCTGAGCGTTCCCACAGTGGATCTTCCACTGGTACTTCTGCTACGTCAGCCCACAGACTCTGGCCAACGTTCCCACGGTGAATCCTTCACCGGCTGCATTGAGGTTGCTGTTACCTCCCACACTTCTTGTCTCTGCTACCAGGGCCCAGGAATGTGGACGTCTTTAGTCTAGCAAGGTCAACGCCCGACTGACTTTCGCTACGAGGAAATCTTTCCCTGTAAAAGTCCCTAACCATTTGTCCCTACTGTACTTGCTGTGCTCAATGCCCCCACGTAAAGTCCTACCAAGGTACTGCATTGACTTATTTTATAACTCCCTAACATGCCCCCAACTACTGATTCCTCGCAAAGCTATATCTACCCCACTTATATACGCTATACTACAAGTGCCCTCCTCTAATGTCCCCAAGGATGCACTGTCTATATCTATATACACCACTAGTCAGACATTACACTGAAAGATGACATAGCAAAATACATAAAATGCATACATTTACACACACAAAAGAATGAAAACATTTCAAGGGTTAATACCCTTGACCTCCTTACATTCCCCCTTCCTAAAACTATTGCCGTCCCCTGCAATATGGGGGCATAATTATACACTTTATTAACAATTGACACATTTACTAAG
>VIAB01014727.1:38255-50493 GCA_009801035.1 Oophaga pumilio | reverse complement strand
ATCACATTTTCCCCACAAAAATGTTATTTTGACCCCAAATTTTTCATTTTCATAAGGGGAACAGTGCAAAGCTCAGAAGGAAAGAGGCGCCATATTGGAGTTCAGATTTTGCTGGAATGGTTTGAGGGTGCCATGTCACATTGGCAGAGCCCCTGAGGTGCCAGAACAACAGAAAACACCTACATGTGAACTCATTTTACAGACTACACTCCCCAATGAATTCATTCAGGGGTGCAGTGATCATATTGACACCACATGTGCCTCACAGAATTTTATACCATTGAGCTGTGAATAAAGAATAAATTACATTTTTATCACTAAAATGTTGTTTTAGCCCAAAGTTTTTAATTTTTCTAAGGGCTAATAGGAAATAGTTTTACAACAAACTGAGGTCCATTTATTCCAGAGTGCGACAATACTCTACATGTAATCAGGAAATATTTCTCATGCACAGTGCAAAGCTCAGAAGGCAAGGAGCGCCAGATTTTACTGTTATGGTTTGCAGGTGCCTTGACCCACTGGGAGAACCCTTGATGTGCCAGAACATCAGAACTCCCTATAAGTGACCCCATTTTACAAACTACACCTCTCAATGTATTCATCTAGGGGTGCAGTGATCATATTAACACCACGGGTGTGTCACAGAATGTTATACCATTGGGCAGTAAAGAAAAAATGACTACATTTTTACCACTAAAATTTTGTTTTAGCCCCAGATTTTACATTTTCACACAAGAAGTGGGTTAAAATGGCACCAAAATTTGTCCCATAATTTCTACTGAACGCGGCAATATCCCATATGTGGCTGTACAGTACTACTTATCCATACGGAGAGACTCGGGAGGAATGGAGCGCTATTTGCCTTCTGGAGTGTAGATGTTCCTAGAACAGTTGGCAGACTCCATATACAGAGCCCCTAATTGCAAGAAGAGCAGAATCGCAAAAAATACGGTATATCCATATTGTCACATTTAGCATTCATGAGTGAGGAAAAGCTGTGTGACAATGTTATTGCAAATTACAGCCATATAGATCATCCATCTTTCCACAGAAACAAATATATATATTTGGGAAAATATATATTTGGTACACTTCAGATTTAGCATGTTTTCCCACCTACAAAGAATTGAGAGGTCTGTAATTTTTATCATAGGTACACTTCAACTGTGAGAGACAGAATCTAAAAAGACCAGAAAATCACATTGTATGATTTTTAAATAATTAAATTGCATTTTATTGCATGAAATAAAAATTTGATCTGTAAAAAAGACACCTGGCCACACACTCAATCAATCACACTCCAACCTCTCCTCCATGGCCAAGATCAAAGAACTGTATAAAGGGGACAAAATTGTAGACCTGCACAAGGCTGGATTGGCTACAGGACAGTAAGCAAGCAGCTTGGTGAGAAGACAACTGTTGGCACAATTATTAGAAAATAGAGGAAACACAAGATGACTGTCAATCTTCCTCGGCCTGGGGCTCCATGCAAGTTCTTGCCTTATGTGGTAAGAATGATTCCGAGAAAGGTCAGAAATCAGCCCAGAACTACACGGGAAGACCTGGTAAATTACCTGAAGAGAGCTGGGACCACAGTCTCAAACATTACCGTTAGTAACACACTACGCCGCCATGGATTAAAATCCTGCTTGGTTCGCAAGGTCCCCCTGCTCACGCCAGCACATGTCCAGACCCATTTGAAGTTTGCCAATGACCATCTGGATGATCCAAAGGAGGCATGGGAGAAGATCATGTGGTCAGATAAAACCAAAATAGAACTTTTTGTTATCAACTCCACTTGCCGTGTTTCGAGGAAGAAGGATGAGTACCACCCCAAGAACACCATCCCAACTGTGAAGCATGGTGGGGGAAACATCATTTTGGTGTGCTTTTCTGCAAAGGGGACAGGACAACTGCATCATATTGAAGCAAGTATGGATGGGGTCATGTATAGCAAAATTTTGGCCAACAGCCTCCTTCCCTCAGTAAGAGCATTGAAGATGGGTCATGGCTGGGTCTTCCAGCATGACAATGACCCACACAGCCAGAGTAAATAAGGAGTGGCTCCGTAAGAAGCATTTCAAGGTCCTGGAGTGGCCTAGTCAATCTCCAGACATGAACCCAATAGAAAATATTTGGAGGAAGCTGAAACTCAATGTTGCCCAGCGACAGCCCGAAACATGAAAGATCTGTACATCTCTATGGAGGAGTGGGTCAAAATCCCTGCTGAAGTGTGTGCAAACTTGATCAAGAACTACAGGAAACGTCTGACCTCTGTAATTGCAAACAAAGCTTTCTGTATCAAATATTAAGTTCTGTTCTAAACGGAGCAGAGGCTGGATGTGTGGTCTGCATCTTGCAGACCAGGCAGAGGGTGGATGTGTGGTCTGGGCTCTGTAAACGGGACAGGAGTTGATGTGTGATCTGGGGCCCATAAATGGGATAGAATTTGGATGTGTGGTCTGAGGTTTGGAAATAAGGCCTTAGTGGATGCGTGGTCTGGAGTCTGTAAACGGGACAGAGGGTGGATGTGTAGTCTGGGGTCTGTAAATGGGGCAGGAGTGGATGTGTGGTCTGGGGTCTGTAAACGGGGCAGGAGTGGATGTGTGGTCTGGGGTCTGTAAACGAGGCAGAGGGTGGATGTGTGGTCTGGGGTCTGTACACCAGGCAGAGGTGGATGTGTGGACTGGAGTCTATAAACAGGGCAGGAGTGGATGTGTGCTCTGGGATCTGTAAACGGGGCAGGAGTGTATTTGTGGTCTGGAGCCTGTAAACGGGAATAGAGGGTGGATGTGTGGTCTGAGGTTTGTAAATGGGGCAAGAGTGGATGTGTGGTCCGGGGTCTGTAAGAGTCTGTAAATGGGGCAGGATAGGATGCATGGTCTGGGGTCAGTAAATGGGGCAGGAGTGGATGTGTGGTCTGGAGTCTGTAAATGGGGCACGTGTGAATGTGTGGTCTGGGGTTTGTAAATGGGGCAGAGGGTGTATGTGTGGTCTGGGATCTGTAAATGGGGCAGGAGTGAATGTGTAGTCTGGGGTCTGTAAACGGGACAGAGTGTGACTGTGTGGTCTGTTGTCTATAAATGGGTCAGAGGATGTGTGGTCTGGGGTCTGGAAATGGTTTTTTGTCTTATCTGGAGTCTGTAAACAGGGAAGGGTGTGTGATCTGGGGTTGGTCAATGGGTTGGTGGTCTGGCCTTTATTTTTACTGAGGTCTTTTAGTTCTGGGATCTGGGGAATCTGTTATTCTTTGGGGTGGGGTGTGTAGGGGGTCTGTATATGTTTTTATTTTCAGTTTTAATATGTTCTTTTTCACTGTACGTCTAGCTGCATATGTCCAAAGTTTCACCCACCAAGATAGCTAATGACCGCAATGTTTTAATATTTTAATATTATTGGTCATAACGGTGGGCAGAGGTTTGGGCACCAGCATGGGGTTTTTAAGCTAAATACTCTAAATTGGGACACTATATACATGGGTTGTGGATTAATCGAGGGGCATAACGACCGTGGTGGCAGCTGTAGCCACAGCAACCGGGCCTGGCTGGTGACGAACCCGCTGATGCCAGCCCCTACTTCAGCTGGATGTGTGTCCTTGTACGCACATTCAGCTGAATTGTATTGCAATGCACAAACCCATTGTGTCCGTGCTCTGCAATACAAGCTGCCAGCCAATCAGAGGCCAGCAGCTGACATCGGCATGTACGTGACCAGGGGTGCATAGAAGTACATTATACTACATGGATGACTATAGGCTGTGCATTATACTACATGGAGGACTATGGGGGCACATTAAAGTGTATGGAGGACTATGAGTGGTGCATTATACCATATGGAGGACTAAGAGGGGTGCATTATACTGTATGGAGGACTATGGGCTGTGCATTATATTACATGCGTGACTATGGGCTGTGCATTATAGTATAAGGATAACTATGGGCTGTGCATTATAGTACATGGATAACTAAGGGCTGTGCATTATAGTACATGGATGACTATGGGCTGTGCATTATACTACATGGATGACTATGGGTTGTGCATTATACTACATGGATGACTATGGGCTGTGCATTATAATACATGGAGGATGATGGGGGGCACATTATACTGTATGGAGGATTTTAATGGGTGCATTATACCATATGGAAGTTTATGAAGGATGCATTATACTATATGGAGGACTATGGGGAGTGCATTATACTTCTGATATGGGGCCCCATTACTTCTATGTTCGCCCCTGGTGAGTATAATGGTTTTTTTCTATACATTATTGATCAGTGGCAGAACGGGCAACAAATACCAAGATGGAGGATATATATACAAGAATGGGGCCCAGGATAAGAGACATATATATATGACAGGATGGGTCTCAAAATAAGGGGCAAGGGGGCATATACTAGGATGAGGGACATAAAAACCAGGATGGAGGGCATATATACCGTAATCAGGATGGGGGGCCCTGGCCCAAATCTTGCACCGGGGCCCATCAGTCTCTAGTTACGCCACTGACTAGAGCTCCAGAGACTTCCTCAGAGAGCAAGAATAGCACACATGCGCCCCTTAAGAAAGTCATGCCAGAGCACATTGTGTCAGAGTAGAGGTGTCGCTTTCCAGCACTGCTGGACTGCTGGTACTATGGGATGGGAATATGGAGACGATTTTTTCTTTTAATCCTTTCCTGACATCTGGCATACGGCATAGCGGGAGGTGATTTCCCACAAACGACCATACATGTATGGTGCAATGATGGCACCAGCTCATAAGCAAAGACATCAGGTGTCAGGTGTATATCATTGCCTAAAGATTGAACAATTAACATGTAGCTGTATATCATAGCTGCAATGACCACAATCAGTATTAGCCCCGATCGCTGCTGTTTAACTCATATTGCTGTCAATAGTAACAGCGGTCTCTAAATGGTTCTTTGAGTGAGGGGGCTGCCTCTTTAGGCCTGGTAATGGCTCTCGGGTCAGCCAGCTACGGTAGCATGTAGGGCCCTGCAATAAGAGGGATGGGCCATCAATGTTAGAAATGACTTAGTTGAAGTTTTGTTGTAAAGTTTATTTTCATATATTTGCAATATTTTAGTTTATCTATAATTACGTATTGATTATATGTTGCTACAGGTTATCAGCCTGAATGAGCAAGATTATTTCTATGATGCACTAAGACAACTGAATGACTATATCCGAAAGAGCCGTCCTACTACAGGTAAATTGTACATCTAATATCTGATCTGCAGATAGACATAATGTCAGCAGGTTTTGAGTCTAGTAACACAATTGTGCTATGCAGGAGCACCTAATTTTGCCAATTTCCAGTTGTACTTTATGCGGAAGCTGTGGGTATCTGTTCAACCAGGGAAGGATATTAAGGCTGATACTATGTTTCACTATCATCAGGTGAGTGACATTTGCATTGGAAGGTACATTCAGTTTGTATATGGAGAATGGACCATTGTAATAATAAATGTAATTTTTAGGAGCTACCAAAATATATGCGTGGGTACCACCGATGTACCGTGGAAGATGCTGTGAACTTAGCTGGACTGATATACAAAATACAGTACAACAATGACCGCTCTCAACTTGTCAACATCCATAAAATCCTACGGGATTTTGTTCCAGAGTATCTTCTGCGAATGAGTGCACAGGATGAATGGAAGAAGGTGGGTGACTACTACAGTGTTTTCATACAGAGCAGTAGAGAATGCACACAGCTAAATAATTAGACAAATTAAAATCACTAAAAGGAATCTTTCATTAGTCTCAACCCTCGTAATCTGTCTATATGAACATGTAGATAATAGAAAGCTAACTAAAATTATATATTGATATCTGCGATCTGATGTCTTATTCTTGAGAAATCCATGTTTTTCCTTTATGCAAATAAAGATGTTAAGATCTATGAGCCAGGCACTGATCTCCCTGAGAGTCTGCCTCCAGAGCTTATTTTACTGCCTGTAGCGTTATTAGTATGAGACATGGAATGACTAACAGTCTGATCTCATAATTAAGATAAGGGGTATAATGGTGTGCACACGGTTTTACGAGAAGACGAGGTGCAGGTATAGTGGACAAATGTCCCAAATCTATGAAATGTAAATTATACCGCACACTCTAAGAATTCCATGCAAAAATTATAGATTTATTTATGACACAGCAGGGAGCAAACAAGCAAAGCGATTAATAGCTGACGTTTCGAACTCTCCCGAGTCTTACTCATAGAATCGTTTTAATCGAATTGTCAATGGAAGTATCTATAGAAAATTAGATTCTTGTATATAGAGTGAAAGCCATATAATCCAAAAGAGGATATTCACAATAAATTCATGAATGGTAATGCACCTGTGCTTGTATTAGTAAGAGCGGCGCTCCCGCGCCTTGCTGCTGGCGGTGTGCACTCACAGTGCTGCTTCAGTCATCACTCCATGTATAGAGAGTGGCAGCTGAAACCGCACATCCAGCACTGACTGACAGCTCACTCAGCAGTAGAACCGGCTGCCAGTCAGTGACAGGGGCGTGGTTACAGCCGCCACTCTCTATACACAGAGCGGTGGCTGAAGCAATGCCAATACCCCCCCCATGACTAAAATCCCGATGCTGCCAGGGAGAATAAAGTTAATTTCCCTCCCGGAAACAAGGCTCTAAGTGCCGTTGGTGGGCAGGTTGACAACGCTATTACCCTGCAGATTAATTCCATATGTGCAGGTTAATACCGTTATTTTACATGACAGGTTCTCTTACAGCTTCCATCTCCCAGGCCGCCAGTGTGGAGAGGAGGGGCAGTACAGCAAAGCTGTCAGCACTGTGAGAAGACATCTGCAAATGTGTTTGTGGTGAGACAAGGTTCAACTCTGCTGTACTGTGTTCTAATTTCACAGCAGAGCTGTGGGATTATGAGCACAAATTGTCAGTCATTACATGTCTCACACTGGTAACTCACCCTTTTCATTTAATACAAGCCCTAGAGGCAGATTCTGAAAGAGATCTATGTTCGGCCCAGAGATCTTAACAGCTCATTTACACATAAGAAAAACATGGATTTCTCTGGAATGAGACATCGGATTGCAAATATCAATGTATCATTTTATCAACCTTTCTATGACCTACATGCTCTTATAAACTGCTTAGGAAGGCTGATCCTACTGACAGATTCCCTTAAGGGCCTATTGATCAAAGTGCTTATTTGTCGAGGATCTTATCTTTTATACAGGTAGAAATTATTGTTGGTTGACAGCACGTCAGCACAATGAAAAAGGAACGATAATGAAAGTGAACAAGCGCCAACCAACTTACACACATATCATCACCTATATTGTTGGTTGCCGATCATTTTGGGCAGTTTGTTGACCAGTGTAATTGGATCCATATTCACATGGTTTCCAAGAAAGAGACTATTCCAAGTCCCCATCACCTTTGTCTCATTTCGATACATTTGTAATAGTGTGCAATCACAAACCGAAAATTTGTTGCAGAAATTTTTGCAACTGAAAATCATTTCAATCTATTTTAATGCGATTCTTCACCATCTACAGTACATGGTCTTCATCAGACTGTATTCAGTTAAATGTGGCAGTCACAGAAATTTCTACAACAAATCTGACACATTTTAATTCACCCACACAGGTAGTAGTAACTTTGGCGCTCAGAGAGTTCAATGGCCAAGAGCATAATGCTAGACGCCGTCGGGTGAATTTGTCAAGGATTTTGCACCTTTTTTTTTGTCTTGAAAATGTTACAAATATTGTTGCATACTATTTTTGTACAAAACAATTGATACTTTTTCATATTTCATGCTGCTCTCACTACTTTTAAAAGTAGTTATGCTGTAAACTGGAAATGGTTAGCAATGCAAATAAGGTCTAAATCAGATTTATGAATTGTGACTTTTTTTTCTTGTAGCATTGTTTTCCTGTGTATTGGGGATGTGACACACTGAAAATATATTCTTTTCTTTGTAGAACATAATAGCTTCTTACAATAAACATGAGAAGAAAACTGTGGAAGAAGCTAAGATTGCATTTCTGAAGCATATTAGCAGGTGGCCAACATTTGGCTCTGCATTCTTCGAGGTCAAGGTGAGGTATAAACACATGAGAAATAGTGGAAACTGGTCTATTACCAGCAGAATGACCATTTCCAGTGGAGGCATCAAAAATATGTTTCATACTCTGTTGCCCTGATTTGTCAAATCGATTACCACAAAATTCTAGAGTAAATCGCTTTGAAAAGTTGCAAAATTTTTGTGGCACACGAAGTTGCTAAAACCTTTTGGTGTTTTTAAACAATTGAAAAAATTTAAAGTATTAATGTTTTAATTTAAAAAAAATACATATGTTTGTATTTTTTTTAATAAAGTAAAATATGAAAAATAATTTTAAAAGGTTTGATATTTCCACTTTTAAACACTAGTGGGAGCAGCTGCTGAAATTTGCCTTGAAAAACTAGTGTACAACCAGCTCACATTATGACTGCAGTAAATGTGGGCGGGGTCTGATCACATGTGTGTGTGATGTCATTCATCCCCTCCCCTTCTGGGTGTTTTTTAAGGATTAAGAAAGGATGAAGTTTAGGATCACAGTGAGGAACCATTTTGTTGATGACTGCAAAGTGATACTGGCAAGTAGATGGTGTCACCGAAGACGGATGGCAGCAGCAATTCTGTTAGTTGGTGCTGCTCGCTTTAGCATAAGCTGGGGTTAGATGCAAGGAGTGTATCATGTGCGTGATTAGATATTGCGCTGAGCTACAATAAAATGGCCACACCTACAGCTGTGAATTGGGCAGCCCACAGAGGTGTGCCCGGTTTACAGCTGATGTGGATGTAATGTAAGAGATAGCTCTCTCCTATGCCCAGGGGCTGCCATATTAGCAGATTGTAAATATCGTACAGCGACCCTTACAGACCTACAAAGTAAAATGGCAGCTACTGGGGTATTTAAAAAAAAAATACAATTTAATAGCATAGGTCAAAACAACATGTTATGTAAAAAAAATATTTTTTTAAATAATAACCTTAACATTAAGAGGTGCACAACTCTGGCTTGTCTAAAAAGTGGCGTTTGCCCCATCACTAATCTTACTCAAGTTAGGAGCTGGAGTAAGAATTCTGGCATAAGTTACACTGAACTGAATTAGGCTACGTTCACATTAGCGTTTGGGGGCTTTGTGCAGGGCTGCGTACTTCCCCTGTTAAGCCCCGCCTACTTCCGCATACTTCTGCACGCGTCCTGCGTACCTATCTTTAACATTGGGTACACAGGACATGCGGATGTATGCGGATGCGTTCTTTTGACGCGCCCGCCATCCACACAAAATGCAACGCTAATGTGAACATAGCCTTAGACAAGCTGTGGTGTCACGCCCCTGTAATGCTCCAGCTCCGCACCTGTAGGCAGAGCTGAGCGAAATTGGAGTGAAACTGCCAAAAGTTTTAACATTTGTGCGCAATTTTTCAATTTATCAAAGTGTTTTACTGCAATATTATTCCATAATTCTGATGAAAATACTTTGATGAATCAGGGCCTATGAGACTGAGTTCTTCATATTTTTCTTTAAAGAAAGTTGGATTGCTTTAAACACATTAAAATGAATGTTGTTTGGTTTGTCTGTATCTAATAGTGTTGCATAGTTCATTGTATATAATTTTATACATTTCTAGGTACTATAATGTATATACTTACCATATACTTTCTATAGCCTTATCATATTATTATTACTACTATATCTGTTGTGAGGACAGCAATATTTTTTGGTTCCATTTGGTAATCTAGCTTTACCTTCCAGCAATCATCTGATCCTTCATTGCCTGATATTGTACTCATTGCGATAAACAAGCATGGGGTATCCTTATTTCATCCCAAGACGAAGGTAAGAAATGTAGGCTTCCAGGAAACGAATGATCCTCTAATCATTCCTACATCTAGAAACCAATGTAGGAACACTGGAGTGTGGAGTTAAAAAGTAACCTGTGCATCATCCTATTACCGTCCACATCCACCCTGTCCTATTACTGTCCACATCCACCCTGCATCTATCCAGCAAGATAATAATACATCTAAAGTCAGAAAACTTTCTTCGTACCTATAGAGGACCTGAAACACGCCGCTAGGAGCGCTATGTTGCAGTGCCAGTGGTTGCCATGCCAGGCTGCATCTGATTGAGTAGGGACCACCTATAGATATTGTCATAACACGGCAATAGGCTTATCAGTTTTGATCAAAATGTTAAATAGGTATTCACAAAAATTCAAGCTATCCCCTATCCTCAGGATAGGCGTTAACGTGCTGATTGCAGTGCATCCTAGTAGTCTGATTTCCAGGCAATCAAGTTATCCGCAATAGTTTGCTAATTGCTGGGAGTCAGACCGGCTGGGCCCCAGAATCCTGACATCCGGGCTATAGATCTGCAAATATGTCGCTCTGCAGCACAGTCTTGAATGGAACGACAGTACACATCCTTGACCTTCCTTCATTGTCTATAGTACTGACAGAAATAGCATGCTCAACTTTTTCCGGCAGTCAGCTTGAGACAAAATTGAGCAGAGGTCGAGCATGTGCCCCTCTGCTCTATGCAAGATGGGCTGCAGAGCCACATTGTCAGGGTTCTAGAGCACTGACCTCAGGACCACTGCAGCAGCTTGACCCCCAGTGATCAGTGAGCTGTCCCCTATCCTATGGATAAGAGAACTTGTTTTTATTTTGTTTTTTTGAAGGTGTGAGAATCTTTTAATTAATAACACCATATTTTATTTAGTAAATTTGTTTAGCAGCTGCTGATTAAAGGGTTTGTCCACTACCCTTCCCCCTTGTAAAACAATAACACCTATACTCATCTCCAGCGGTGTCTGTACTGGCTCTCCCAGGGATCGCATGACATAGCAATGTCACGCAATCCCAGCAACCAATCAGCACTGACTTCACTCTCCTCACCTTTGGTGCTGATTGGCCTTGGCTGTAGGAATCGGGACACATAACAATCTCACGTTATTCTCAGGAAAACCAGTGCTGACACCGCTGGAATGGACCGGGCACTGAAGAAGAGTATAGCTGTTATTATGTTACAAGGGGGAACACAGCGATTGAGAAAGGGTTGTGCAAGTAGTGGACGAACCCTTGAATGTATAACATATATACATATAGAAGTACAACATTTGAAAAAGGAAAGCTATTTGTGCAGTTTTTATGGAGCACTGTTAAGGCTTGTATGTGACCATTTTTCTGTCCACATAGGAGTTGCTTGTTAATCATCCACTAAATAAAATATCTCGCTGGAACAGCGGAAATACATATTTTCAGATGACAACTGGGAACCTGGTACGAGATAACAAGATCCTATGTGAGACTTCATTGGTAAGTGCCACGTCTGTGTGAATTGCAAATAATAATAACCTTCAGGTTGACAAAAGATTCACCAAAAGGTCAAAACAATTGTAGGAAGGGTCTCAAGAGGCATACAGCCATAATAAAGAGGAGGACTTTAAATGGGTGGCAAACAAGCCACTGCACAATAAAAAGTGCAGTGCATGTTGGGAAGTGAGGGAAAGCAAGTTCTTGCACCTATAGTGCTGACAAAATGCTAATTTTTCCTACCTTTCATCTAAGAGTCATATCTTTTTATTTTTCCATTAACATGGCTGTATGAAGGCTTGTTTTTTGCAGGACAAGTTGTAGTTTTGAATGACACTATTCTTGTCACTATACAATGTACTGGATAGTGCAAATCAATTGCAAAGAAAAGTGCAGTGAAACTGCAAAAAAACACTATTCTGTTCTTGATTTTAGGGTTTTGTTTTTACGAAATTCATTTGTGCCTTAAATATGGCTATTTAATTCTTTAGTAGGATTGCTGCAATGCCAAATGTGTGTAGTCTATTTGTGATTTTAGATTTTAGTGATAAAGATAAATACAGAAAGTGGCAAAACAAAAATTAAAATGAATTGGTTTGTGTTGCCATTTTTGAAACCCATACCTTTTTTTTTTATTTGTGCGCTGAATTTTTGCATGGTGCGCTGATTTTTTTATCAGTACCTTTTTAATTTACATGAAATGTTTTCATTAGTTTTTATTGCATTTTTGGGAGGAAGTGTAGCAGCCAAAAAACAATTATGGCAATTTGATATTTTCTTTTGCTTTACTGTATGAGTAAAGGCAATATTCAATATGTTTGCACTTAATTTTTTAATGCCTTTATTTTTCAAAGGTGAGTGCATTACAATTTTATAAGGTTTTTTTTT
>VIAB01014727.1:21964-34960 GCA_009801035.1 Oophaga pumilio | reverse complement strand
TTGCCCCGCTAAAATGGCTGCTCCCTTTTATAATGCTCCCACTAGCTCCCCCCTTCAACCCCTCCTACCTCCCCATGGCCCTATCCCAGCTCTGCTACTCAAATCCCTTAACCCTTCCTAAGCTGACCCTCCTAACCTATTCCACTCCCTATAGGCCCCCTCAACCCTGTCATGTCGTCCTCCCTTCGAAGGCCTGTGGCCCCAGTAAGGCCTCACTTATCAGAAGGTGAAAGTTAGACATTTTACTGTAACATTTGAAAAAAAACTAATTTAGAAAATATTTATGATCCAGAACCGTTGAGCGGCCATTATCCTGGCTTCCTAGACATTTAAAGCTTCTTGTAAAAAGAAGAGGTGATGCTGCACAATGGCAGCCATGGCCCTGACCCAACTTTTTTGAGATGTGTCACTATCATCAATTTCTAAATGAGTTAATATTTTCAAATGAAATGTTAAATGGTCTAATCTTCACTTTCTGATCTGTGATCTTTGTTTTGTTGTGAAAAAATATAGCTAGAAAAGATTTCCAAATTGTTGTATTCTTGTTTTCATTACATTTTTCTCAATTTTTTTTTTAATTTAAAAAGACATGAAAAACACCTATTATATGTGTATTTCATCTGCTAGTAACGCATCCTAATCATGCGCTATCATGAATCTACTTAGAGCAGAGCATCCATCATAAAAAGAAGACATTTTATGTATACCGTCTGTGACTTGTACACACCTCTGTGCTATCACATGTCAAGTTCTTGTTTACCATACTGGTGCCTTTATCACTTATGTGAGATAAAGATACATACATGGGATGAGATGGCAGTGAAATGGATGAATTTGTTTAAATGTATTCTATATGACAAAAAATGACTAATCTTGACTTAAACCTGAATTCTCATTGTGTTTTGTGTCCTAATGTAACCCTAATAAAGAATTTAAATGATTGATCCTGTGTTATTTGCTGAATATGTGCATATGTGTGTGTACAGTCGGTACAGAAAGTATTCAGACCTCTTTAAATTTTTCACTCTTTGTTTAATTGCAGCCATTTGGTAAATTCAAAAAAGTTCATTTTTTCTCATTAATGTACACTCTGCACCCCATCTTGACTGAAAAAAAAACAAATGGAGAAATTTTTGCAAATTTATTAAAAAAGAAAAACTGAAATATCACATGTGTGAGATATGGGAAAATGATATCCCCTTCAAGATAAGTTTGGCCCAAAAATACTTGCTTCAGACCACTCAGCCCCCTCCCTTGGCATGCATTCCCCAAGGACATAAAAAGCCATGCAATGTTTTCCTTTAATTAAAGCGCCAGGAACAAGCTCTTTGAAACTTGGTACCCATCAATTAGCACCAGGGTGTGAACTCTCCTGCAGCTACAGGCAAACTGGATTTTTTTGTCTGACTCAAGCACACGGAGACAGCGTGGCACTATAAGTCACAGCAAGGCTCTGAGGTATTGAATCTGGAAAATGACCTATAATAACAGAATGCAATATTTCTGAGACTAGCCGAGCACATAATCGGAATCGGCATTCCTTTCCCCTTAATTTCCTTCTATGACAGAATCACTGACTGGGTGGATAAGGGAACTGCTGTAGATACAGTATATCTTGACTTCAGCAAAGCATTTGACAAAGTATCTCACACAATTATTATTGAAAAAATGACTAAGTATGGAATGAACAAGGCAACTGTTAGGTGGATTCATAACTGGCTTAGTGATCGGACCCAAAGAGTGGTCGTAAATGGTTGCACATCCAGTTGGAAGAATGTCTCAAGTGGGGTACCACAGGGCTCTGTCTTGGGCCCTGTATTGTTCAACATCATTATTAATAATGATTTAGATGAAGGAATTGAGGGTAAACTGATTAAATTTGCTGATGACACAAAGCTAGGAAGGATAACTAATACTAGAGAAGAGAGAGAGAGGATTCAAAAAGATATAAATAAACTGGAGCAGTGGGCAGCAACTAACAGAATGGTTTTTAACAGGGAAAAATGCAAAGTACTACATCTGGGCAATAAAAATGAAAAAAGCATATACAGAATGGGAGGAATAGGGCTAAGCAACAGCACATGTGAAAAAGACTTGGGTATACTAATAGATCACAGACTGAACATGAGTCAACAGTGTGATGCAGCAGCAAAAAAGGCAAATACAATTCTGGGATGTATTAACAGATTCATACAGTCTAAATCACGTGAAGTCATTATCTCCCTCTACTCCTCTTTGGTCAGACCTCATCTGTTATACTGTGTCCAGTTTTGGGCACCACATTTTAAAAAAAGACATAAAAAAAACTGGAGCAAGTTCAGAGAAGAGCCACCAGAATGGTGACCGGTCTGCAAACCATGTCCTATGAGGAACGGTTACAGTATTTGGAAAATAGAAGAGGAAAAATATCTCCAGCGTGTAATCCAATAAAATCATTTTTTTATTCAAGACATTTTGGTATATACCATGACTAATACCGGAAGAGGTTGAAACGCTTTGGTTGTTATGGGGACCCCATCCATCCTTTCCTTTGTTCATTTGTATTTTTGATACATACATTTTAAAATGTCTTGAATAAAAAAATGATTTTATTGGATTACACGCTGGAGATATTTTTCCTCTTCTATTTTCCATTGTGAACCACGCCTCTGATCAAGGCTCGTCCGTGCGTGTTCAATCAGAGAAACCTGCAGAAGACTGGTGAGCTGACAATTTTCCTTTTCCCCTTCACCCATGCTATTGATCTTGTGGTTACAGTATTTGGGAATGTTTAGCTTGCAAAAAAGAAGACTGAGAGGAAACCCAATAGCAGTCTACAAATATCTCAAGGGCTCTCACATTATAGAAGGATTATCTTTATTCTCATTTGCACACGGAAAGACTAGAAGCAATGGGATGAAACTGAATGAGAGGAGACACAGATTAGATATTAGAAAAAACTTTTTGACAGTTAGGGTGACCAATGAGTGGAACAGGCTGCCTCGAGAGGTGGTAAGTTCTCCTTCAATGGAAGTCATCAAACAGAGGCTGGACAGACATCTGTCTGGGATGATTTAGTGAATCCTGCTTTGAGCAGGATTTGGACCAGATGACCCAGGAGGTCCCTTCCAACTCTACCATTCTATGATTCTATGATATGCCTGTGCTGTGCCCGGCAGCCACCTGTAGCACTCTGCGTTATTGAGTTGTAAAGCATAGCTACCAGGAATTACATACGGTAGGCATATTTAGCCTCCATGCGCAGATAAAATCCAGTGGAACCCAATGGCGGTGCCGCCAACTCATTCAGAGCTTCGGGCGGAAAGTTATGGGCCATCCACAGTTTTGGGCAGAAATTCATATTCTCAGATATGGGAGGAGAGAGGCTGCACAAGCACAAGGGTGGGAGTAGAGTGTGGGAGGGAGCAGACTAGGAGATATAAAGCAGCCCCTCATTTTGGACTTAGGTTTTTCTACTGGCAGGAGGGTCTGTTACCTGACGCAGCCAGGAAAAGCCTGCAACTAAGATTTGGACCTGTGATCCATCAACGCCTCCCTGTGGTCACATGCTACATAACATGGTAATTGCAACCTAGGAGCAGCCTAGGAGATATAAGGCAGCCCCTTATTTTGGACTTAGGTTTTTCTACTGGCAGGAGGATCCATTATCTGATGTAGCCAGGAAAAGCCTGTAACTAAGATTTGCACCTGTGATCTATCAGTGCCTCCCTGTGGTCACATGCTACATAACACGGTAAGGCGGGGGTTGGAGTCGTGTCCTGGTCACAGTTATCTGGTATGTCCACTACTCTCATATATCTTTTTCTATGTGTCCTTTAAGCATGGCCTCTATGGGACTTTACCCTTATTGCTCTCTCTCCTATATGGCATTAGCCCTTTACTGGATTGCATGATACTACATTATTTCTATGATATATGGGATTGAGAGATATTCAGATATATGTCATATGTGTTTCTTTATTCATATATGTGGTCTTATCTATACCAATTATGTGGACATCCTCCTACATCCCCTGCTGCATTGTTTTGTCATGCGGTAATTTGCACATGTCACTTTTTCAGTCCCCTCAATTCCTACCCTTGATGTTATTGTCATTTTTTAATCAATAAAATGTATCTTTGTTAATTATATGGACATTTTGCACTGCTAGTCTTTGTGGTTTCATATGTAGTCATATATGCAATGTGTCCTACACTGTCCTTTGATACTGGGCTCCCCCAAAAATATACACTATTGTGTGTGATCATGCTACGTTTGGGCAGCTCTATGTGTCGTCCACATGTTTTAATAACACGGTAATTGCAACCTATCTATACCCTACCCTTGTACTACACTCTTGACTGCATACTTGTATATTGTTCTGTATATATATATATACCTGTATATTTCTAGTGTGCCTTTTCGGCAATTAAATATAAAAGTAATCTTGGGCTGCCCTTTTATCTTGATACACGAATCACCATGTCCGCACGCTCCGTTGTATATTATATGCTACCTGGGTTGGTTTCTGACCTGATATAAACCTGTTGTTGGACGGGGCTTATTTCGAACGAGGAACTGGTGGCAGCATACCATACTGGTTAGTGAGGAACTCCGACAGTGACAGCCGGGAGGTTTACATATATCCCCAGCCAGGACTGCTGATATATATCCCTCCTCACTAGGAGCGCATCAATAACGCGTACCTAAAAGGGAAGCCTTTCCTGCGACTATTTGCCCTTGGTGCAGTTCCCTGACGGATCTTGGGCAAGTGGTAGTGCCAGAGAGCCGATCCCTGCTGGGTCCTTCTTTCCCCTCTCCCGAGGTGAGCGACGTCGACACCGCCATTCCCTGTGAAATCCCTCACAACATGGTCATAAGTATTCAGACTCTTTGCTCAATATTGAGTAGAAGCACCCTTTTGAGCTAGTACAGCCATGAGTCTTTTTGGGAATGATGCAACAAGTTTTTCACACTTGGATTTGGGGATCCTCTGCCATTTTCCCTTGCAGATCCTCTCCAGTTCCGTCAGGTTGGATGGTGAATGTTGGTGGACAGCCATTTTCATGTCTCTCCAGAGATGGTCAATTGGGTTTAGGTCAGGGCTCTGGCTGGGCCAGTCAAGAATGGTCACAGAGTTGTTCTAAAGCCACTCCTTTGTTATTTTAGCTGTTTGCTTAGGGTCATTGTTTTGTTGGAAGGTGAACCTTCGGCCAAGTCTGAGGTCCAGAGCACTCTGGAAGAAGTTTTCATTCAGGATATCTCTACTTGGCCACATTCATGTTTCCTTCAATTGCAACCAGTCGTCCTGTCCCTGCAGCTGAAAAACACCCACATAGCATGATAATGCCACCACCATGTTTCACTGTTGGGATTGTATTGGGCAGGTGATGAGCAGTGCCTGGTTTTCTCCACCCATACCGCTTAGAATTATCACCAAAAAGTTCTATCTTCGTCTCATCAGACCAGAGAATCTTATTTCTCATAGTCTGGGAGTCCTTCATGTTTTTTTAGCAAACTCTATGTGGGCTTTCATATGTCTGGCACTGAGGAGAGGCTTCCGTCGGGCCACTCTGTCATAAAGGCCCGACTGGTGGAGGGCTGCAGTGATAGTTGACTTTGTGGAACTTTCTCCCATCTCCCTGCTGCATCTGTGGAGCTCAGCCACAGTGATCTTGGGGTTTTTCTTTACCTCTCTCACCAAGGCTCTTCTCCCACGATTGCTTAGTTTGGCTGGACGGCCAGGTCTAGGAAGACTTCTGGTGGTCCCAAACTTCTTCCATTTAAGGATTATGGAGGCCACTGTGCTCTTAGGAACCTTGAGTACTGCAGAAATGCTTTTGTAACCTTGGCCAGATCTGTGCCTTGCCACAATTCTGTCTCTGAGCTCCTTGGCCAGTTCCTTTGACCTCATGATTCTCATTTGGTCTGACATGCACTGTGAGCTGTGAGGTTTTATATAGACAGGTGTGTGCCTTTACAAATCAAGTCCTATCAGTTTAATTAAACACAGCTGGACTCCAATGAAGGAGTAGAACCACATCAAGGAGGATCACAAGGAATTGGACAGCATGTGACTTAAATATGAGTGTCTGAGCAAAGGGTCTGAATACTTATGACCATGTGATATTTCAGTTTTTCTTTTTTAATAAATTTGCAAAAATTTCACCATTTCTGTTTTTTTCAGTGAAGATGGGGGGCAGAGTGCACATTAATGAGAAAAAAACGAACTTTTTTGAATTTACCCAATGGCTGCAATGAAACAAAGAGTGAAAAATTTAAAGGGGTCTGAATACTTTCCGTACCCATTGTATATATATGGTTCTATAGATCTCCCCAACCTGATCACCTTCTGAGAAGCTCCTGCCATGGGTCTGGTCTATTTAATTAGTATGAGATCTGTACATGATACTAGTTGTACATTAAATGAAAAATAAAAGTTGGGCGTAAACTGTATTACAACAAACAGGGCTTAAGTTGGTGACTAGTGATGAGCGAACGTGCTTGGATAAGGTGTTATCTAATCATGCTCTTGTGCTAACCCGAGTGACTTCGGCATGCTCGAAAAATATGTTCGAGTCCCTGCTGCTGTATGTCTCACAGCTGTTCGACAGCATAACACATGCAGGGATTGCCTAAAAAACAGGTAATCCCTGCATGTGTTGCAGCTGTATAACAGCCGCGGGGACACGAGCATATTATTCGAGCACACTGAAGACACTCGGTTATCCGAGCACGTTCGCTTATCATGGTTACCAATATCGTCACGTGCCCTAAGTTTTGTAAATTGAGTAAAGAAATTAACCTTTTTGTTTCCATTTGCAACCTTTCAGCTGCCAAAGTGCCAAGCAATATATAACTAATAGTGGGTGATATTTTTATACAGTTGTGCTCAAAAGTTTACATACCCCGGCAGAATTTTTGCTTTCTTGGTCTTTTTTCAGAGAATATGAATGATAACCCCAAAACTTTTTCTCCACTCATGGTTAGTGGTTGGGTGAAGTCATTTATTGTCAAACTACTGTGTTTTCTCTTTTTAAATCATAATGACAACCCAAAACATCCAAATGACCCTGATCAAAAGTTCACATACCCCATTTCTTAATACCGTGTATTGCCCCCTCTAACATCAATGGCAGCTTGAAGTCTTTTGTGGTAGTTGTGGATGAGGTTCTTTATGTTCTCAGATGGTAAAGCTGCCCACTCTTCTTGGCAAAAAGCCTCCAGTTCCTGTAAATTCCTGGGCTGTCTAGCATGAACTGCGCGCTTCAGATCTCCCCAGAGTGGCTCAATGATATTGAGGTCAGGAGACTGAGATGGCCACTCCAGGACCTTCACTTTGTTCTGCTGTAGCCAATGACAGGTCGACTTGGCCTTGTGTTTTGGATTGTTGTCATGTTGGAACGTCCAAGTACGTCCCATGCACAGGTTCCGGGCTGACTGCAAATTTGCCTCCAGTATTTGCTGATAACATGCTGCATTCATCTTACCTTCAACTTTGTCCAAGTTTCCTGTGCCTTTGTAGCTCACACATCCCCAAAACATCAGCAATCCACCTCCGTGCTTTACAGTAGGAATGGTGTTCTTTTCATCATAGGCCTTGTTGACCTCTCTCCAAACGTAATGTTTATGGTTGTGGCCAAAAAGTTCAATTTTGGTCTCATAACTGTAAATTACCTTGTTCCAGAAGTTTTGAGGCTTGTCACTGAGCTGTTTTGAGTATTGTAGGTGAGATACTTTGTGGCATTTGCTCAGTAATGGCTTTCTTCTAGCGACTTGACCATGCAGCCCATTTTTCTTCAAGTGCCTTCTTATTGTGCATCTTGAAACAGCCACACCGCTAGTTTTCAGAGAGTCCAGTATTTCAGCTGATGTTATTTGTAGGTTTTTCTTTGAGTCTCAATTTTCCTGGCAGTTGTGGATGAAATTTTTGTTGGTCTACCTGACCGTGGTTGTGTTTTTACAGAGCCCCTGATTTTCCATTTGTTAATCACAGTATGAACGCTGCTGACTGGCATTTTCAATTCCTTGGATATCTTATTGTATCCCCTTCCTGTTTTATACACTTCAACTACCTTTTCCCGTAGATCCGTTGACAATTCTTTTGCTTTCCCCATGACTCACAATCCAGAAATGTCAGTGGCTGGATGAAAGATGCAAGAGTCTGTCTGGATCCGAGAAATTCCCTCAGCTTTTATGCATACACACTGATTACAAGCAAACAGATCACAGGTGAGTATGTTACCTTTAGTAGCCATTTAAACCCATTTGTGTCAACTTCTGTGCATGTTATCAGGCCAAAATCATCAGGGTATGTGAACTTTTGATCAGGGTCATTTGGATGTTTTCGGTTGTCATTATGATTTAAAAAGAGAAAACACAGTAGTTTGACAATAAATGGCTTCACCCAACCACTAACCATGAGTGGAGACAAAGTTTTGGTGTTATCATTCATATTCTCTGGAAAAAGGCCAAGAAAGCAAAAATTCTGCCGGGGTATGTAAACTTTTGAGCACAACTGTGAGTACAAGGTATTATTCCAAAGACATACTGATAGGGATTCTAGATTGTGAGCCTCAATGGGGACAGTGTCAATAATGTTTGTAAAGCACTGTGGAATTAATGGCACTATATTAGTGAGTAAAATACATAAAATAAAATAAATAGTAGTAATATTCTTGTAGATAGAAGGGAGTATGATAGCAGTTATATTTATGCTCATAGGAGATCAGTATTATAGGTTTTATATTCTTATAAACAGAAAGGAGTATGATAGTTATATTCATGCTTACAGGAAAGTAGTAAATTGCAAGTTATATTTTAATACATTGGGGCTGTATTATAGTAGCATCATCCTATTCGGGCTACAACTCCACATTCATTGTTTGGTTCCATTTCTCTTTAATCTGATGTGGTGTTCATACATTTGCTATGGGTAATTAACATTTGCTCAGAACTGACTGCCAAATTTTAAACAATTACATTCATTCTTAATTCTGTACATCTGCAAATCTCATGTATCACTTTGCATCCTCCTCCCTCATATTAACCCCTTGCTCAGTATGGTTCATATTTTTTAGTTTTTCCTTCCATAAGCTATAGCTTTATTTTAAGATTTCCATCTCAATAGCCTTATCAGGGCTTGCTTTTTGTGGCATGAGTTGTATTTTTTAATTGCATAACTTTGAGGCACATATAATGTGTTAATTAAACTATTTATTCTTTGTGGACAGATGGAAAAAAACAGAAAATCTGCATTTCTTCACCATACAGTATAAATGACACAATATCTTTATTCTGTGGATCAATACAATTATTGAAATAACTGTTTCATTTGATTTTTTTCTTTTCTTTTACTACTTTTGCACGATAAAAACATTTTTTTTTAAAGTGAACCTGTGATAAGAATTATGCCGCCCCGACAACAAGAAGCATCTATCAGAACCTGCTTATGTGAACATATTTGGAAAAGTTAGCTGGAGACTATGCCATGATTCAGCAAAGTCTTTACGCCTGAAATCTCGAGTAAAAACTTTGAAAAGTCACAAAATTTGTGCAAAATTTGACACCTAATGGCATTTTCACACCGGTTATGGCCAGTTCTGTCAAAATAGTGGGGTGACTGTGGTGGGGTGACGCCCGCTCATCTGATTTATGACGACCTGTGGCATACCTTATGTTCGAATATAGGTGTGAGCTTCTTAATGAATCAGGCGCCTCTGACCCCATCACACTGGTTGGAATGAATCAGGGCCTATGTGTCTCGACTGACTGGTTGGTAGTGTGTCTCCAGCCTGTATTTTTTTCTGTACACTTGCCTGTAATGGTTTTATTTAAAAGAGCCCGAAGCCATCAGCCTTTTGTGTCCTTTAAAATGGTCAGTCTGAAAACTGGGATATAACTAGCTTGGCCAGTGCGAAATTTTCGCACATTGGTCGTTGGGGGCTCATGCAATTTCAGAAAAAGCAAGCTGGTAAAATGTAAATGTATTTCATGAGATGATGAACACAGACAGGTATTTATATATGTAGCTTGGTAATATAGTAAATTGGTTTGATAAGTAGAGGCCAAAAATTGTCTTCCGGTTGAGGTGCCATCTGCAGGTCATTGTGTCTTTCTGTAGGTTTATGAAAATAAATGTTTAAACTGTCTTTAGTGATAAAATCATGAATTTGTGGTTTGTTTGGCTCTTTTCCTGCTGAAGGGAGCAAGTTTACCTTTCAAATGGTGTATCATTTGTGTGTGTGGGGCGAAGTAATCAGCGAAAAAGCAGTGCATGTATACAAATGTGTTTGCATATGTGACTCACCATTTGTGTGTGTGGGTCGAAGTAATCACCGAAAAAGCAGTGCATGTATACAAATGTGTTTGCATATGTGATTCACCTGCAGTGAAGTGTGCAATCCTCCAATGTGCCTGAAATAGGCTGGGCAAGCAATTAAGCAAGCTGGAAAGACCCAAAGGCAAATGTTTGTATTTGTTTGTGATGTCTGTAAGCAGCCTGGGGTGGTTGTGTGCTTTAGGGTAGTGTGCTGCCACCTGCAGGTAATTTAACCTTTCAAATGGTGTATCATTTGTTTGTGTGGGTGGAGTATGAACGGAGCAAGTGTGCAATTCAATAGGCAGTGCATGTTTACAAATGTGTTTGCATATGTGCATCACCTGCAGTGAAGTGAGCAATCCTCCAATGTGGCTAAAATAGGCTGTGCAAGCAGTTCGGCAAGCTGGAAAGCCCCAAGGCAAATGTTTGGATTTGTTTGTGATGTCTGAAAGCAACTTTGTGGTAGTGTGCTTTGGGGTACTGTGGTGCCACCTGCAGGTCATTTTTCCTTACTGCAAGTTTATGAAAATTAATGTTTAAACTGTATTTTGTGAGCAAATCGTGGATGTGTAGTTTGTTTGGCTTTTTTATTGCTGAAGGGGGCAAGTTTACCTTTCAAATGGTGTCTCATTTGTGTGTGGGTGCAGTATGAACGGAGATACAAAGTAATCACTGAAAAACAGTGTTTAGAAATAATAGAATAGATTACCTGTTTTTTTTTTTTTTTTTATTAAAGGGAACTTGTCACACTTTTGATGCTGCCCAAACCAATGGCATTAATTTAGATATGTTTTTATCTAAACTGCTCTGGTGTTTCAAAGGAAACATTGTTTGAAAATCCAGCCGGGGTCCATAGGAATAAACAAGACTAGTCTGCCGCCGTCCTCACTGGCTTTCCCCACCCTGCTCTAGTTGATTGACAGGTCTCTCACATGTGTGTACATCGGGAAAGACCTGCAAATCAACTGGAGCGGAGCGGGAGAAGCTGCCCTTGATTTGGACATTATGAAGTGGGTGCCAGGTTCCCTTAAAAAAAAATATAAAAATAAAAATTCTGGAAGTGATTTTTTATCATATTTCTTTCATTTCCTAAATTAGTGCTGCCCAATTTTTTCACTAACCCATAGACTTTCATTGCCGATTTTGATCCGACCCTTAGATCAAAATCGGACATATCTCCACAATCCTCTGCAGATCTCTCAGTCCATGAAAAACCACGGACATGTGAGTGGTCCCAAAGACTATCACAGGTTTGAGTGCTGTCTGGGAAAACCAAGGATAGCACTTATACATGAAAAGCAGACGTCTGAATGAGCCCTAAATCTGTATTTCCTTCAGCTATAATCACAATGCTTCCTATTACATACAGGACGTCAGCTATTGTGTCATACCACCGGGTCAGAGACAGCAGTTCATTGTCTACTGTCTCTCTGCCGGTGTATAAGGAACAGACTACTGGATTTACCCTTGAGTGCCATGTTTAGAATTTTATTTTCAAAATTACATAATAAAGATTAGTACTATTGAATTATTCTTTAATAATCCATATAGTGTATAGGAAAATGATAAACGGTGCAATATTTGCCTGGGTATGCAGCGATATATTCTGCTGTTCTTTCACACCCAGATTAATATGCTTTCCAAGATTATAAGAAAGCTTCTGGTAAGGGCTCAATCACGTCATGCATGAGAAAAACTGACCGAGTTTCATCAGTGATTTCGGTCAGAGTTTTAATAAAATTTGGTCAGAGATTGATCAGTTTTTCTCGTATGTCTGAGAACCAGTCCATGAAAATAGTGCCGAACTCGGTACGTCCAAGTACGGTCCAATTTTTTCACAGACCCATACACTTGCATTGCTGATTTTGATCCGACACTCGGATCAATACCGAACATGTTTGCGATTCTGCACAGACTGCTCAGTCCTCGAATAATGACAGACATGTGAACAGCCCCATTCACTATTATAGGTGCTCTGCGTCAGAAGCACGGATGGCGCTCAAAGGCAAAAAACTGACGTTAATGAGTCCACAAGTTGAATGGTTGAGGTGACGAGAGTCAGACCATAGACCTTTCGTTCATAAAGTTTTAAAGGCTCGATAAACAAGAGGACGCCTTGAAGAAGAGATCAATTATGTTTTATTGTAACATGGCCACATTTAGGGGTGTCTGATGAGATACAGTGGGGGAAAAAAGTATTTAGTCAGTCACCAATTGTGCAAGTTCTCAAAAACTTAGAAAGATGAGAGAGGCCTGTAATTGACATCATAGGTAGACCACAACTATGAGAGTCAAAATGAGAAAACAAATCCAGAAAATCACCTTGTTTGATTTGGCAAGATTTATTTTGCAAATTATGGCAGAAAATAAGTATTTGGTCATTAACAAAAGTTTATCTCAATATTTTGTTATATATCCTTTGTTGGCAATGACAGAGGTCAAACGTTTTCTGTAAGTCTTCACAAGGTTGGCACATACTGTTGGTGGTATGTTGGCCCATTCCTTCATGCAGATCTCCTCTAGAGCAGTGATGTTTTGGGCAACTGTTTTGTACTTTAAAATCCCTCCAAAGGTTTTCTATGGGGTTGAGATCTGGAGACTGTCTAGACCACTCCAGGACCTTCATATGCTTCTTTCGAAACCACTCCTTTCTTGCCCTGGTGGTGTGCTTGGGATCATTATCATGCTGAAAGAC
>VIAB01014722.1:22548-37739 GCA_009801035.1 Oophaga pumilio | reverse complement strand
GATCTCGTTTGCGATCTCGCTTAGTGTGGCATACCCTTTATCCTTTGCTCCTGTTATGCTATTTGTATACACTATTTTCTGAGCTCTGCTTCTATTTTAACGAACGGCTTGCTTTCTGATTTTGTCCCTGACAATATTTCTTGGTATCCACTTCGCATGACAACCCTTCTTACCACCGGTTAGCTCCACCGGTCGGCAGCTGACTTTGTGGCCCTTGCCCAGGGATCCCTGTATAAATTCAGAAATTGAAGGGTAAAAACCAAGACAAACTCTGTGATCTGGTAAACATAATGGCTTAAACTAAGCGTGTCCACTGAAGTCCTCTTAACAGCTTCCAAGTTTCCTCTAACAGTACATCTGTGACAGGCATGCATTGTTGTGGTCAGCTAGGGTTAATAAAGCTACAGTTAAAGAAGTGCTCCCATCAAAATGCTTATCCTCTTATTGCAATCATCATATTATATAGCACTGTGCACTTACAATTGCCCATTTTGCCCTTCTACCCAGTTAATCCTTCTGTTTTTCATTAGGTATGTGACATCACATGAAGCCTTCATGACCGATGACATATATTTACGTCATCAGCCATGTATCTGCCATTGATGCACATTCCAGCTCTGAGCCTGCATCTTTCCCCACACTTGATGGCTGATTTAATCAATCTTCAAGTGCCTCTAACAGCTGCTGGTGGATCTGAGAGCTATCAGTGGCTGGTAACAAGTTAAATGCCACTGTCAAGCAGATGTAACACTCGTCGGCTGAAAGCACGTTGCAAGTCCTGCCCATCGGCGCTCCTGTCATGTGATCCCGGGGTGTCGATGGGTTGTCATGACAGCCGGGGATCTGCAGAAAACCATGGTGTCTCTCATTATAATACTCCAGTGAATGCTGGCCTGTATTAGGCGTTAATAGGATATCATGATTTTTGCTATACATAGCAGAGCAGTGCTACTTCAAGTCTCCAAAGGAATCGTTAATTGAAATAAAAAGTGTAAAAACACAGTTTTAAAAAAGAAAAAATCGCAAAAGTTCAAATAACCTCCCTTTTGACCTATTAAAAATAAAACAATTAAAAAAAACTTCACATATGTGGTATTGCTGGGTTTAGAGGCCAGCTCTCCATGTATGTGTTGTGACTGTCACACAGCCGCGACAGATGCAACTGCGGCGCCAAACAGCTGATTATCGGGAGCGCTCTAGGTATCCGGGTTCCTGATGCAGCTATTCGGTAAGCACTATAGCTATTCGGATAAGGAGTTATCTAACGCTGTTTGCTCATCCCTAGTAAAAATCATATGATGTGATTTTCTGGAATTTGTTTTAAGAAAAAAAAATGTAATAATTTGTATCAGATAGATAGATAGAAGCAGCAATGACATTAAAGTCATAATACAGCAGAACTGAGCAGCGCAGCTGTAAATCCAGCTATACTGCGGGTTAGCAGCAACAGAGTTCTTTTTTTGTCCATGCATGTAAATTTCTCTGCTCCTCACTCTCCTCCTGTTAAACTACTCTTCCTGTAGTCCAATAGGCAGCTCTATAATTTGACACTTCAGTGGGCTTACATAATTTTAGTTATTTTTTTTTCTTAAAGTGAAAAAGGAGTTCACGGTGCAGAGGTGTTGATGTGATGGTATTAGCTCATATGTGCAGAAGGAAGCACGTTAAATGAAAAGTTTCTTATATTCACTTGTATTATTATTATTTCTAACTATTGTTGAAACAAAATTAAGCATTTCATGAAATTGTTTCTTAACTTATAGCGGCGGTGCATTATTCTGTATGTAATTGAATAGATGACATAGATCTGGATGGATTTTTTTAACGATATGTTTTGGGGTGTTTACTTTGTTCTGCAACTGTACTATTAAGAATAAGAGTAAATGGAGCAGAAAATGCATAAAAACTTCTATAGCTTTTCTGTGTTAGAGGTTAACTCATAACAAGTGCAGCTACCAATTTCCCAATCATCTTAAACTAACCACTAAAACAATAGCCAAAGCAATGAAATTCTTTAATAAAAGCAAAGGCAATTGTGTTTTTTTTCCTGTATTGCAGTTTACTCAGCAATTGTCAGATCTGTCAAACGTCTAAGATGCTTTGCTTATCCGAGCGTAAAAGAGAGACACTCATCACCAATGAAATTAGATGTTAGGAGCCTGTGTCTAAAATCATTTAGAATTTGGAAGAAAATATTACATTTATATAGATTTGTAATTCTGCTCAAAAGTTTGCAACTATTTTGATAAGAAAAACACCAGGAGAATGAAGAGGTGCATAAAATACTAGAGGAAAAGGAGCTGGAGTGAACTAAAATATCGTGAGCAGACTGGAAAGTACTGTATATAAATGACTATAGTGCACATAAATGGTCAGCGTTGGATCTTCTTGGAATAAGCACTATTATTTAAAGGAGCTAGGTTAGTGAGGAGCACTAACTGTATATAGAAAGTATGGATATTTCTTTATAATGCAGAAGCCCAGACATTATTATTGCTAGAATGAAAATAAAAAACAAAACAAATAAAATAAACTTTGGCATCAGTAATGGAATACAGGTTAGGACCAGCCACATTGCTGTCTATGCAACTTACTTTGGAGCTTAGTATTCTGTGCTATTACAACTTCTGTCTACTTTCTAATGAAAATGGACACTTATAAGCACAGGGTTAACTAGTAATATTATAGCTACCTGAAGTCACTAGTAGGGGGAGCTTAAGAGCTTATTGCATACAGTTGTATAACCCTCTGTATACTGAAATCACTATTGAACTGGACAGATTATCATCCAGCTTCAAAAATTACAGTGTGTCAGTGGCATACCTCACTCATAAGCTTTTTTGTTGAAAAAAATGATACTTTTCACATATTCTTATTTTCACTGAACTCCAGATTAGTATAGTTCACTATGTTATTGCATATAATTTTATTTTCTGTTAGATGTATGAAATTTAGGAGTAGAACAAACTGACATTCTTTTTTGCTTCTGTCTTAAAATGGAGGAAAAAGCACAACATTATCCATTACATCAGGAGCTTTCTTTCACTGCTTCCAAAATCGGTCGCATGATGGTCTAGGACTGTGCACCAAAATGTCCCACATGTATTATTTTAAATTGCAGCATTATTTTTTAGAGTGTTAAGTCATTCATTTGTGAGTTCAAGCACCCATTAAGAAGACAAGAAGTGTTGTATAGCTTACAGATCTATCCTTACTATAAGTCATAACTATCATATTGGTGTTGACTTTGTGAATTGAGCAAGGCTAATCACTTCAAGTCAGACTGGAAGTATACAAATCGCATAGCTGCGGTCACTAGACCACCTGCTCTAACCGACAACACCGAAGAATGCGGACAGCGTATGGTGCATACATTTTAAGCATTAATACAGTATGTCTAATGTCACATAGAGTGACTGAAGACTTTCATCAGAAGAACAAACAACCCTTTTAATGTTTGGGTTCTGTGTTTTTTTTAGCTGTTGCATTTTTGACCACTATAGAGGTGAATCTTGATTGAAACAAGACAGGTCAAAATATAAGTCAAGAGGATTCGTTAAGATTCACTGGCATTAGTGATGAATCTGCGGAAATTTACTCGAATTCTTCATGGAAATTCAATTCATACCAAATTCATTCCATGCAAATCAAATGTACATTATTATGCTATCAAGTCTCTCTAGACCCCAGAGCATAATAAACATATTTTAAATAAGGTATAAGCTCACCCAACCCTCACCTGTCCACCACTTTGCCCTGCTCTGGTTTGGTCAGCTTTTTCGGTACTATTAGGGTATGTGCAGACTATCAGTAATTGGCAGCGCTTTGTACACAGACCATAGTCGCTGCGACAAAAGCGCTGCCGTCTATTGAATGCAATTGAATCCCCATGTGTTCACTGAACAATGTGGATTCACCTCATCTAATGCACTCTATTCTTGAAATTTATCTTGCGGAGACTATTGTCTCCGCAAGAGAAATTAATATCTTGCGGTCTGGAGAGACGCGACGCTTGTCCGTCTTTGCAGGTGAGCCGTGGGCGTCTCTGAATGCACAGTGGATATGTTTTTTTAAAATCCTATCCACTATGCTGTAACAGCTGGATGCTGTGGGTTGTACACTGCTCAAGTAAGCAGCATCCAACCCGCAGCATTTACTGATCATGTGCGCATACCCTCACTGGTGAAGTCTTCATTGAGGCACCTTTGGCATCTTCTGGTGTCTGATATCCATTGTGTCTTCTGTAACGAATGGAAACGGAGGCACGTGTTGCAGTGCACATTCGTTTATTGCTATTTTTGTGGAACCACGTGACCATGGACCTGGGGGCTCCGAAGGGGGCATAACTATGCGAGCCACAGACACCCGTAGTAAGACCCCTCGAACAAGATCAGATTGGAATGCCCAGGGGACACAGGTGCTACATCCGGTTAGACCCCGGACACGTGGAAGCTGGCCCAGTGGAACAGGTGAACAGGCAGGGATAACAGGTAGCATTGAATTTGACAGGCAGGAAGCAGGAGCATGGGACGGAGCTGGCACAGACAGTACTGACGTCATCCTGGGTAACGGAGTGACGGATGGCTGAGCAAGATGGAACTTGCACAGGCAGCACTGGTATCGTCCTGGGTACACAGTAGAGAGCCACTGGTAGTCTGAGAAGACAGAGTTAACTGGGTACTGGCAGAACGCTGGCAGTGCACAACAGAACACAGGCACAACAGAAAATTGAACCGGAAACTAGCAACAGGAAACATTTGTTGCTCTGGTGCCCTCTCTATTGAAGAGGGGTCAGAAATAGCGCACACTACAATACCATTGGTTAACAGCATATTTTGAAAAATGTGTGCTGTCTTTTTAAGAAACCGGGAGCGTGCGCGACCTCAGCATCATCCCAAGAGATCTGCTGGCTGCGCGCCAGGAAGCAAGAGCAGGGGCAGAGCGGTAGGCAGCAGACTGAGAACAGGAACGCCGATGGGGGCCCTGCGGAGGAACGGGCATCACAGAAGGAGGACAGGGACTCCGACAGGAACCCCGCACGGGCATGGATGTTACAGTATTCCCTTCTTTACGCCCCCTCTTTTTGAAGCCTGCATAAAATCTCACTAGTAGGAGAGGAAACTGATGTTCTCTTTAGGCTCCCAAGACCTCTCCTCAGGATTGAAGCCCTTCCAATCCACCAAGAAATAGGTCTTACCCCTTTCTTTGTGACCAAGATATTTTTTACCTCAAAGACATCCTCCTCACTGACGGGGTCGGGAGTTGTACCTGGATCCTTAAAGGAGCTCAAAACTACCTGTTTGAGGAGGGAAACATGGAAAGAGTTAGGCACATGTAACGAAGCAGGCAATATCAAATTTATGCGAGACTGCGTTAACTTGTTTTAAGACTTTAAAGGAGATGATGAAGCGGGGACCCAATTTGTGGAAGGGCATCTTCAGACGAATGTACTTGGAGGAAAGCCACACCTTACCTCCGGGCCGAAAGATTGGAGCATCCAGGCGTCTTTTGTCCGCATGTCTCTTCATACATTGTGAAGCTTTTTCCAGGGCTGACTTGGTATCTCTCCATACTGTAGAGAATTCCTCTGCAAAGGTGTCAACTGCAGGAACTCCTGAAGGCCCAGAGATGGGAAGAGAGATTCCTGGTTGAAGTCAAAATACAATCTGGAAGGGAGACCTTCCAGAGGATTCACTTACTTGATTATTATACAAAACTTCAGCCCAGGGCAGTAACTTGACCCAGTCATCATGATGCGCATTAATGAAATGACGTAGGAAGCCGGACAAGATCTGATTGGTTCTCTCCACTTACCCATTGGATTGAGGATGGTAAGAAGAAGAAAAGTCCAGTTATACCTTCATTAGTTTACAGACCTCTTTCCAGAACTTCTAAGTGAACTGGACGCCCCTGTCGGACACAATGTGGAGAGGAAACCCATCAAGACAGAAGATGTGATGTATGAAGTAGTCAGCAAGCTCAGGAGCAGACGGATGCCCTGGCAGAGGAACGAAGTGAGCCATCTTCGAAAAACGATCCACCACAACCCAGACAGGAGTAGCCAGAAAAGATGGGAAGATCCGTAATAAAGTCCATTGCGATGTGCTGCCAGTGAGCGGATGGAATAGGAAGTGGCAGAAGCTGCCCAGATGGCAAGCGTTTTGCAGTTTTATTACGGCCACATGAAGGACAGGCTGTGACATTCTCCTGGATATCCTTGCCCATGGTAGACCACCAGTAGTAACCGGAGATAAGTTGCAAAGTCTTTTTCTGATAGGCATGACCGCTCAACTTAGAAGAGTGATCCCACCAAAGGACAACATTTCTGCCCGAAGTGGGTACAAGAGTTTTTCCTGTGGTAAGCCAAGAGAGATTGACAGAGTCTACTGGCACTAACCTGGATGGCTCGATAATTTGTTAAGGTTCTTCCTCTAAGTCGAGGGGCAAGAAAGCTCTGGAGGGCACATTGGCCTTGACATTCTAGTCACTTGGATGAAAATCAAACACAAAATTGAATCGAGCAAAGAACAAGGCCCACCTGGCCTGGCGGGGATTAAGTCTCTGTGCAGACTGGAGATAAGAGAGGTTTTTATGATCGGTGAATATGACAACCTGATGAACTGCTCCCTCGAGGAGATGCTGCCACTCTTGCAGAGCCAACTTGATTGCCAATAATTCCCAATCTCCAATGGAATAGTTTCTTTCGGAAGTGAAAAAAACCTTTGAGAAAAACCACAAGAGACCATATGACTGGTAGACGATTTTTGAGAGAGCACCGCTACAGCGCCTATGGTGGAAACATTGTTTATCGGAATCCGGTCGAAGGAGAACGGGCGCTGAAGAGAAAGCCTCCTTCAATTAAATAAAGACCTCCTCTGCTTCTGGAGTCCAATCCTTGGAATCAATGTCTTTCCAAGGTAAAGCCGAGATGGGTGCCACTCGGGTAGAGAAATGTGGAATAAGTTGGCAGTAATAGTTGGCAAATCCCAGGAGCAGTGGTATCGCTTTAAGCCCTGATGGATGAGGCCACTTGAGGATAGCGGATAACTTTTCAGGATCCATCTTTAGACCTGTGGATGAGACTATGTAACCGAGAAAAGGCTGAAGGATTGCTCGAAGATGCATTTTTCAAACTTAGCATACAGTCTGTTCTCCCTGAGCCTTTATAAGACCTGGCAGACATGCTTCTGATGAGTAGATAAGTCTATTGAGTAAATCAAGATGTCATCCAAGTAGATAACAACACATGAATAGAGATCTCTAAAAATGTTGTTTACAAACTTCTGGAAAACCGCGGGTGCATTACTGAGGCCACATGGCATTACCAGGTATTCATAGTGTCCATCTCAAGTGTTGAAGGCTGTTTTCCATTCGCCTCCTTGACGTAAACAAATCAGGTTGTAGCTCCCACTGAGATCAAGTTTGGTGAAGGTCTTGGAACCTCGGAGATGATCAATCAGCTCTGAAATAAGTTGTAACTGTTTTTTTTTTACCATGATCTGGTTAAACCCCTGTAATCGATACAGGGCAGTAAAGATCCATTTTTTCTTAATGAAGAAGAATCCTCTAGTCAGGTTCTCCTGGATGTAATCCAACATGGCCTGGGTCTCTGCATGAGAAAGAGGATAGATTCGACCTTGAGGAGGAGATGTTCCGGGAAGCAGATCAATGGAACAGTCATACGACCTGTGTGGACGTAGTCTCTCAGCTTCCTTTTTTCTGAAGACATCAGAGAAGGCCCAGCATGAGGATGGTAAACCCGGTAGGGCAGCTGGCTGAACTGAAGGAGGGACTGGACGGATGGGAGAAATGCATCGATCAGAGCAGGAATTTCACCAGAGCAGGATTTCTCCAGTTCTCCAATTTAGGACAGGTTCATGTGTTCGGAGCAAGAGTAAACCTAGAAGCAAGGGATGAGACAAACAGTACAAAACATAAAAACAGATTCTTTCAGAATGCGTTAGACCTATCGAAGTTCCACTGGCACAGTCTGGAACTGAATGGGCTTGGTCAAGGGTTTAACATTCTCGGAAGTCACTCGCAGCGGATTTGGAAGGCGCTGAACTGGAATTTGGTAACGGTTCACAACCGTTTGCTGGATGAGATTCCCGATGGCTCCGGAATCCAAGTGACAAAGCTCCGAGAATCTGATCATGCCGAAGGACATGGAAACAGTCATTTGCAGAGATGGAGAGAGATGATCCTTACCCAGGGAAGACTCCCCTACCAACCCTAGGCACTGGAGCTTCTCAACCTCTCTGGACAGAAGCAGATGCGATGCTCCGAACTACCACAGTAGAAACATTTCCCTTGCACGCGGTGCGCCTTCTGGCCAAGCTCACTTGATCCACTTGCATCGGTTCAAGAAGAGAGGCTGGAGACGGGGAAGCAGGCGGTTTCTGGAAACTAGGATCCATACGATAAGGTCTCTTCTCCTGCTTGGACTCCATAGAACGTTCTTGAAACCGAAGATCAAGAGGAACGGCCAGGCTCGTCGAAGGTCCTGCGGAATACCTCTAGGAAAGACTGGAGATTATTAACCAGAGAGTCCCCTCTCTCCCACAACGGGTTTAGCCAGGCGAGGGCCTCTCCAGCAACTTGTGACATAATGAAACCCACCTTGGCCCGTTCAGAAGCAAACATATGTCTCAGGAGTTCAAAGTGCAGTGTGCATTGATTTATGAACCCCCGCCACTGAGCGGGATCGCCATTAAACCGAGGGGGAGGCGCAAGATGAAGTCTTTTACCTGCTGTACAACAGGGAGTCTGCAAGCTGGTGGTTGAAACGGGAGTAGTGAGGATATAACCGAATCCATACATGTAGACAAGTTGCGCAGATAGGTCATAATCTTGTCCTGCTGGTCTCTCAGGCAGGTAACCTCTTGACACAACTCTACAGGTGGAGGTGCTTGGGACACAGCGTGTTCCATGGCTGGAGCAATCTGTAACGAATGGAAGCGGAGGCACCTATGTTGCAGTGCACATTCGTTTATTGCTATTTTTGTGGAACCACGGGACCATGGACAGAGGGGCTCCGAAGGGGGTATGACTATACGAGCATCAGACACCCGTAGTATGACCCCTCAAACAGGATCAGATTGGAATGCCCAGGGGACACAGGTGCTACCTCCAGTTAGACCCCGGACAC
Source organism: Oophaga pumilio (assembly GCA_009801035.1). NCBI lineage: Eukaryota > Metazoa > Chordata > Amphibia > Anura > Dendrobatidae > Oophaga > Oophaga pumilio. Next base: position 28,591 of record VIAB01014722.1, on the reverse strand, counting down.
ATGGAAGCTGGCCTAGCGGAGCAGGTGAACAGACAGGGATAACAGGTAGCGTTGAACTTGACAGGCGGGAAGTGAAAACACGGGATGGAGCTGGCACAGGCAGTACTGACATCGTCCTGAGTAACGGAGTGACGGACGACTGAGCAGGATGGAACTAGCACAGGCAGCACTGGTATCATCCTGGGTACAGAGTAGAGAGCCACTGGTAGTCTGAGAAGACAAACAGAGTTAGCTGGGTACTGGCAAAACGCTGGCAGTGCACAGCAGAACACTGAACCGGAAACTAGCAACAGGAAACACTTGTTGCTCCAGCGCCCTGTCTATGGCAGAGGGACAGAAATAGCACACAAAACAATACCATTGGTTAACAGCATTTTTTGAAAAATGTGCACTGTCCCTTTAAGAGACCGGGAGCAGGAGCAGAGCAGCAGACTGAGAGCAGGAATCATGACGGGGGCCCGGGCACCATAGAAGGAGGAAAGGGACTCCAACGGGAACCCCACGTGGGCTTCAGCATTTACTGCACTGACTAGGTCAAGATATTATGACATCATGTGTTAGGCTCCGGGTTTCTCCCCCTGCACAGGAGGGATCCCAAGCCTTGTCTTCTCCTGCGGTCTCCCATTCAGTTGCAACCTCAGTAGATGCTGCTCAGCAAAGATGTCAGTCTCAGTGTCTTGCTCAGACTCGTGCTGTGCACTTTGTTACTGCTGCCTCTCCAGGTTCAGCTATAGTAACTAGTAACTAGACAATGGCGAGCACCCATTCCTGAGGCTAATTCCTGGAGTCGCTCTATTGAGCATGCTCGTGAGATGGCGACCTCTCATAAGTGGTCAGTTGTCAGCTGCTCAGGTCCCATGCCAGCTCCGGATTGGTCCGCGAGCAAGGTCCTGTCTGTCTGGACTTAGGCACAGTCTATAAAAGAATCTTTTGGACGCCTGTCTGTGCGCTAAGATTTCTGATATTGCTGTGTGTGTGTGTGTAGGTGGGATAGTTACTAACCTGGATGCAAGTGTGCTGCTATTGGCACTGCGAGTTTGGTTCTCGTCAGGCAGTGAAGGGTTGGAACTCCCGCTTGAGCCTAGCACCTGCAGAGGGCGACAGCATCGCATGTGAATATTTCACAGTCCGTGTGACAGGGCAGGACTCACTCTTTCTTGTAGTGCATCGCACTGTGACAAGAGAAGACCAATGCCTCTGCTGCTGCTACTGCCCTAAGCTGCATTACAACTGGAAGGAGTTTAACTAGATAGATGACTCAGCAGAACTAACAGTATTGAGGTCCCAGAACAAAGGGAAAAGTGACTGGTAAGAACTGAGCATAAAAAATACAAGGGATGTGTAACGCACATGGTTTTGGGACCACTGTGTCATGGTCTGGAGAGAGACTGGAGAGGAGTAACTAAGCAATTACCTGGTTTTTCACTAGAGCCCATGATGGTGAGGTTAAACTTGAATCCAGGTGGACGCCAGGTGCTACTCTGCAGCATCTGACCCCCAAAGAAGCAGGACTAGCCAGGAACTGGCTAACAGAAGGACATGAGGCTAGTAGACAAAATAGATTCCAGATCAGGACCGCACAACTGTTAAACAGTACAGGTACTGGATAGAAAATGGACAAGATAAGTTTAGGAATACAAGACGGACTCGGGTACAGAATCACAGGTATAGGTTCAGACATAATTGTTGAGGGTAGTGGTATAGATGTGAACAAAAAGGATCAGGTTCTGGATTTTGTAGAGGCAGATTACAGGAGGTTGAACAGGATCAGGTTCAGACAGGGCAGGCAGGACGGACAGGAGTAGGTTCAGGCAGGGCAGGCTGTTATGTTTCGGTAGCTGAGGAGTGCAGGCAAAAAAGGCAATACACCAGAGCAGTTGGAATCTATGAGATTGCAGTACCCTGACTAACCACAACAACTAGAGGCAGCCGTGGAGCGTTCCTACGTTGGTCCTAGACGCCTCGTCACAGCCTGAGAAACTAACTACACCTAAAGATAGATATAGGAAAGCTATCTGCCCCGGAGCAGAACCCCAAAGATAATAGAAAGCCCCCAAAAATGTAATGGCGGTTAGACAAGAAGAAATACTGACACAGACAGAAAATAGTATGAGCAAACGTTGGGGCCCAAACTAACTAAAAAGAAAAGGATAGGAAGGGTACTAACTGCAATCCCAGAAAACCCTGAAAGCACCAACTCTACTAATTTCAAAAACACCTGAGATCACACGACCTCTACCACCTAAATTAGTTCTCTGGTGTAACAAAATCAAAACAGCAGCCACTGAAAAAACTGGAAAAAGCAAAAGTACAAACATCAGTGGCTGAACTAAACTGAGAGGGCAAAAGCCCCCGGAGGGGACCCTGAAGGCCCCCACAGAAGTGTAGGACAAAATGCAAAAATCAAGCACAAAAACAAAAAGAAGAAAATGTCTTATCTGTTAGCAGGAGATGCAGACACGACACAGCAGGCTACAAGGGAAACAGGAATCAAGGATAGAGACCAGAACAATTGATCACCGGCAACCCTGATGGGAAGGTGACTCCCTTATATAAGACCAGTCAGTAACACCTGATTCCCAATCCTCACAATCTTCACAATCTTCACTGGACAGACCAGTACCGCTTGTAACCACCAGAGGGAGCCTCTGCTCAGAACTCATCTCAAGCCCATTCACAACAGCAGGCAGAATGGACAGGATCAGGATCAGACAGCACAGGTACTTACTAAAGCTACTAAAGCACCTACCAATGGCGGAGGATGCCTTAAATATCAGACATCTCCCAGCTATTGATTTTGGACATTTTCAGAAACATGCTGCCCCTCTAAGAGGCAGGGAGCACATGCCCTAAGCCCATTCCCAGGAGACCTGCATGCCGTGTGCAGGTACTGGGAGGAAATAGACACCGAGGGAGCATGGGCTGGCATGTGAACACGCCTTCATTCCTGTTGGGAGGAAGAAGGTGACTTGTGCAGGAGCGCCTGTGCTGTTCTAACAGGCAAAATACATATGTGCTTACAACTTCTCACAGCAACTGTTTTGCCAGTGCCTAGCCGCCTAGAGCCAAGAACATGGTAGCTGAAGTGAGGTTTGCTACAGGTGTAATAATGACTTCTGTCCTGTCAGTATTTGTATTCTTTAGAAAAGCACAAAATCATGGCAAACAGTGAGTTCATTGACTCTAGTGAAGTAATCGGTTCCATCAGGGCTCCAGTCAGAATCTTGTTTTTTGGGGGATTCCAACAGAAACTTTTACTTAGTGCTCGAGGGAGAGCACTGTTATAAGTTTTAATCTAGCCTTACAAATGTCTTAGCAACAAAAGAGAACCATGCAGAACCATCCACCTTAACTACTTATAAGAACCTGTATGCTTTTTACCAGTTAATAAGTATATTTAGCATGTATTCATGGAGGTAAGAACTCATTTATTCAGGCTCTTGATAAATACTTTTCTACACTACAATAATCCTAAATCTAAGAATGCACATTCCTTCTCCTGAATAACATAGGACCTTCCCCCTTTGGAATAAATCCAATCTCACAACAACTAGCAAGTGTTCTTATTTTGCAAGCCTGAGGTTAAAACATCTTACGATCACAGAAGAGGTTGCTGATCCTGAGAAATGCCTGCAGGAATAAACATGCACACTTGAACTACATTGAATAGTAATTTCATTTTGGTTTTATTAGAAATGTATTTCCATAGTTCTTTAAAAGTATAAAAAATGGACTAAATTTCATTGTATCATGTTCCTCTATGAATTTTCTAACAAAAGAAATTACAGTCTATTATAATCATTGTGCGGTTTGCACATTGCAAACATGGTGTCATTACTTATGCAGAAGCCCACCTGCAATCTTCCTTTGTGTCTCTAGCTCTTACGCAGAGCGCATTCAAATTCAAACTGCATACGCCTAGACAGAAATTTCAGTCATAATCAACCCAAAATGGCCAAGAGATCCTAGATAGTGTAAATGTGCAAATAAACAGCAGCAGAAAATCTGACACCAAAATGGCAGGAATGATGGATTAAGGAGGAAATTAACTTTAAAAGACAAATACCAAGGGGCAGAATAAAAGATGAAGGAAAAGAAAGTTGACAAACAATAGTGAAAAAAACCCATTTTCTTATTATATTTTGTGCGATTTTAGTGGCACTTTTTATAACAAGCGATATATTGTTTAAAACTTTTATTCACATTATTAAATGGTTATTGGAGAGTTTTGTAGGTTCTTGTGAATAATTGCACAGGATTTATTTGCATATTATTAAACCTCTAAGATTTAAGTTTTTAAAGGGGTTATCCAATCTCAAGATATTGCAAAAATACTTAGTGTTTACCATACATAGCTTAAAGGAGTTGTCCACCACTTTGATAACCCCTTTCTATATACTATATTCCCCAATGTAAAATAAAAACAACATATACACCATTCTTGCACTTGCACCATTCCAACAATGTGAGCACCGGGTCTCTCTAGGCTCATCATTATACCACATGAGCCCTGCATCCAATCATTGGCTGCTAATGTGCTTACTCACAAGGGGATAACAATCATGGTCGCAGAGGGTGCCACTGTGTCCAGACCCTGCAGGAGGGTGGCGTGCTGATGCCAATTTCTGCTGTATTTGTATCCTCGGACGCACATCGAGGTGAAATGAAATGTGGCACAGGTATCCTGTGGGTCCCTGTGCTGCAATATACCCCGCTGGCCAATCAGAGGCCATCAGCAGACATTGGCTTGCCACTGATGGGTGTCACATGGCAGTGACATCATGCGCTGCTTGTGCCAGCAAGCCTAAATCAGGTGCCGGCATCTGCTCCGGCTACAGAAAATGACACTGCATGGTATGGGAGCAGAGGAAGGTTCCTAGAATCATTTGTTTCTTTTAAAAATGTGATGGAGAAGAATGAAAAAGGGCCCAGGAAGGGGGAAGTTATATGAGAATGGGGACATTATACCAGGGTGGGGACATTATACCAAGATGAGGGACATTATACCAGCATGGGGGACATTATACTAGGAGGAGTGGCATTATGCCAGGATGGGGGACATTATACTAGGAAGGTATGTTATAGCACATAAGAAAGAGCCAGGACGAGGGACATTATTACATGAGGGTCAAACACTTATGTCTTTACAGGATCTAGAATGCTACAAGTACCCGTACATCTTACCAACATGCAAGTGGAGGCCCAGGTCCAAATTTTACCCCAGGCCTCTTTGGACTCTAGTTATGCCATTGCTCACACCTCCCCCAGATTTCTGTGACTCGTCCGAAGAAAGTGAGAGCACTGCAGATCAAGAGCAACCATTGATTTGCTGAAGGGATCACATGACATAATGTCACGTGAGCCTCAGGAGACCCGACACCAGTAATGCCACCATGAAGACACTACATACATAGCCGAATGTAAAATACATAGCATCTACCAAGCACAGCTTAAAGGGATTGCCCACTGATTGGACAACCCCTTTAAAGTGCTATATTCCTCAATGCAAATTAAAAACACCAGCACCGTTTCAGCAATGTTGGCACCTAAGTAAGTATTTTACATTTGGCTGTATATGTAGCGTCTTCATGATGGCATTACTAGTGTTTTGTAGTAGCGTCACTAGTGGGGGACAGAGGGACACCATGCTCAGAGGTGCCCCCCCAAGCTATGCTACACTTAACTGTATATAATTAAGCTCTGTAGAAGAGCAAGGAAACACGATCTACACTATCGCTCTCAGCTGCGTCAGAATGATGAAAATGACACAGGCGCCAGTGAATACATATGAAGATCACAGATCTGGCACGGTAACATTATCGTGCCGTGCCAGGACTCTGACTTCCTGTGCAATTGCCAGGGCCATTACATTATCCTGCAGTAGCTGAGAGCGCTAGTGAAGGGATATTAACGTGTTGGTCTGCCCTGTGGACTCATCGGAATCCTGGATTAGGTGAGTATGTGATGTTTTCATTTTACTTAAAACTTTTGGTGTGACTGTGGGGGGCATCATAGAGTGAAGGGGACCTTCATACAGTGGAGA
>VIAB01014722.1:11339-22386 GCA_009801035.1 Oophaga pumilio | reverse complement strand
TGGCTAATGTGGGTGCCAATAAACAGTTTGGGGACTAATGTGGGGGCCATCATATAGTGTGGGTACTAATTTGGGGGCAATAATACAGACTAGGAGCAAATGTTGGAGTCCCATAAAGTGGGGACTACTGTGAAGGCCATCATAAAATGTGGGGACTACTGTGAGGGCAATCATAAAGTCAATGAACTACAGAGGGGTCCACCAAACAGTGTGAGTGTGTTTATACAATTTGGGAGCCATAATACAGGACTACTGTGATGGGCTTTATACTCTGTTTTGGTGGGGCAATGAGGACATAATACTATGTATAGGGGAGCAGTGAAGCTATCATACTGTGTATGGGTGAGCTGTGGGCCCATTATACTGTGTATGAGGGAGTTGTACATGGGGGACTCAGGGGACATTATTAAATGTTAAGTGGGGACTTAAGCAGTATTGTTATAGGGCACTCAGAGTCTTGTGACTGTCAAAGGTGCACATACAGCATTATTACATTCTAGGAGCAAAATGTGGAAACTGTTTTCTAGGACACTTGAACAGGGCAATAATATTTTCTTGCAGGCAATTTTACCTTTTAGTGGGAACTTTGCTATGTAATGAGTACAGTGATGGGCATTATTATATGGGGCCATAAGAGAAGCCCTGTCTTTGTACCACACAGTAGGAGCAGTTATAGGGACACATACAGCAGCAGCTCAGTATTGGAGTATCAGCAGTATGAGGAATTTGTGTAGGTTGTGAATACATGGGAACAGTGCTGGAAACATGAGAAGTCAAGTGTGTCTTAATTGTAATTTCTGCAAATGAGTAGTGGCTGGAAAAATTGTCATGTCAATCTGGGCCAGATGGAAAAGATGGGAAAAGTGACGATGTCCACTATAGCTTCTATGCAGATTTAGCATTTCTTCGGTCAACAGACAGCACTATTCTGTATAGTACAATCCCGCAGTCTTACAATCTCATACTTTCATACATTTGTCTCTTATGTTGTGCTTACGTTCATTTCTTAGATTTGCCAGAACTAGAGAAAGAACTAAATGGACTATGAATGCAGCATCTGACTACACAAAGTTAGTTTGTTGTCTGTTACTATAGAGACACAGTCTGAATCAAATGTCAATAAACAAAATAGTAGGACATTTTATAATAGGACATTTTATAAGGTCTATTGCAAGAGAAAGAAAAAATATATAGTCGTAAGAGTGCACAAAGCCTTTTATGTGTGCATGGTGTATAAAAACAAATAAGTGGTGTCTGGAGAACAATCAGCTCTTAAATGATGCATTAAAACCAGCATGAAAGGCAGGTATTCTAAATAACTACTCATTCACATGATTCCTTGGCTAATTAAGGTCATAACCACTTTTGTAAAGACATTCTGATGTGCTTTACTGAAATTATAGACCAAAAATTCATTGACATAACCCTCAGAGCTTTGTCCAACCTTCATGTAGTAATAACCTTTTTTTTGTAAACCAATTTGTTAAAGGTCTGGGGCATCACAGGTGTGAATAGGGGAAGAATTTATTGTATTTAGCAATAAACGAGAAACAGGCATTTTATCTAACGTAAACTTAAATCAACGTGTTGGAGAATGGTAAAATCGTTTTTGTTAGGCAATCCCTGCATGTGTTGCGGCTGTCGAAGGGCAGTGAGACATGCAGGCGCGGTGACTTGAACATATTATTCGAGCACATCGAAGACACTCGGTTTAGCACATGAGCATGATTGGATTACACCTTATCCAAGCACATTTGCTCATCAATATTAGTAATCCATAGCCAAAAGAAGTACAAATGTTCTACAGCCAAAGAGCAGCAGAAGAAAGAGTAACATTTCCATTTAGTGCACCTTTCTAAAATATTTGTAAACAACTTAACATTTTAATGGTCGTCCTCCAAGTAATGTATTTTCCTCAGAGAGAACATGTGAATGCCAAATGTAGGTTGGATTCAAAGTACAGTCCAAAACTACACAGAAGTAAACAAATATAATAAAAGGGCATGAGTAGAGATTAGCGGAACAGGCAAAATTCGAATTTGACTGACCATGCAGATTTTCCCCAAAAATTTGATTCTCAGAGAAGCTATTCTGCACAAATTGAACCCTAACCCATATAATACTTTGGGATCTCCAAGGCTTCATCATTTTAGGTTGCAAATTCGGGGTCTGATAAGTTCCGTGACGATTCTGCGCAAGTGCACATAAGGTTACAATGTCATGACATCATGCCGTGTGCTGTGACTTAGACTGTGTTTTTCCACACAGACCAGAGCCTCCAGCCTAGCATGAAGAGGTCCAGGGAATCAGGGCTCTCAGTGGTGATTAGAAGATGTGAAGAGAACCCGACAGCTAGTGGTAAGGAGCACAAGGTTGTGGAGGTGAGTAGTAAGGCGAAAAAGGCAAAAAAGAAAACCATTTGACGCTGCCGATTCCCTCCCATAAATGCACTGTGATGTTTGCAGGTGTAATTCATGCACATAGCAAGCCACTGTGATAGTCAGCAGTATTCTGTCAAAATACAAAATGTCACTGAAAGTTCCAAGTAGTAGAAGGGAAAGAGCTGATAGTCAACATATAATGGAATTTTTTTTTATTACTGCATAAAAGGTAATACAAATCAGATTTGGAGAGTAATGGAAAGCAAGAGTTTGATCAGAGTGTGATTAGAATAATCAGCCCGATTCTCTCGGATGACAGAAAACACTGTTGTTTGACCTTAGCCTAACATAACAAATCTACACTAAAAAAGTGTCCTTTTTTAATGGAACAGAGTCCTTTAAAAATAAAATGCATTGGAATCAGAGCTCAACAATATCATTTATACTCATTCATAGAGTGATATTTATATATGTATGTTTTCCAATACTATTTCTTGTTGCAAGCATAAACTCAAGACTTTCAGCTAATTAAAATACACTTATTAGCAGAATTGTTATTTTTTCCCCCAAAGACTAGAAGGCTTATTCCTTTATAAATGAAAAGCAAGTTCTAAATGATATTAAATCACTTGCTGGAAGATACTTTGGAGAGTGAATTCACTCCAGCAAACAGAGACCACAACTCAATTTAAGTTATGTCCACTTCAGAACAAATTTACTTTTTCTTTTTTTTTTAATTATGTGTTTCTGTCTGTTAGATTTTCAACATTATAAAATATGTTTCTGAATCACTGGTGAGAAAAATATTCATAATGGAGACATTTATCTACAAACCTCTCCAGGAAAATATACATCATTTGTGTTTCTTCTTTCCTTAAAGCAATTTTAGAGGAATTATTTCAAATCGAAGCAATTCAGGGCCTCAAGTATTTTTTTTTATATATAAAAGATGATTCTTGTACATGTTCCTTTTTTATCTTTCTTTGTGGTTTGACAGTTTCTAATAGAAATTGTTATCCCTATAAGCTTACTTCATTTTATATAGAAATACATTAAAACATTTTATAATCGAGCATGAAGAACTATAAAACTCCCCAAATTAATAGATACCGTCTATTTTATGGGACGCAATCCTTTCAGAAACCAAGGGAAAAGCTATGTACATTACAAATTGAAGTAATTGTGAAACAAAACATTTTTTTTCTTGGAAAGTTTTCCATTCTGGAGAAGTAACATGCTCTTATGTTCAATCATTGTAGTAAATTAATTTATGAATATATCCTGCCTTTTACCATATCGGTTCAATAAATTATGAGAAAGAAAGTGTTGCAAATAGACAAAATTTATTGTATTTGCCCCAAAAGTGAAATATGCCACCAATTACCATATTAAGTCACAATGCTGCTTTATTAATACTCCTACAGCAATAATAAACAAAATTAAAGCAAGAGCATACACACACAAATTGAAAGCACAGTATGACTCACGTACATATTACAAACTACATACAGTAAAGGCCACAGTTCATCAAGACCAGTGTTTTTTGTGTCAGTTTTGATGGTAAATGTGCTGGAGTAGATGCGCTTAATCCATTTAAAGGCGTGAGTGTCTTATTTAATTTGGTGCACCTTTTAGCTGCGACATGTCACCGCAAGAAATTTATTGCAATCACAGGCTGAAGTACATTTCTATTGCAATTTAAGTGTGAATTATTATGAATTTGCCAACTGTGTTTTACAACGCAGAGCTCTATTCATTTTTAAAAAAAATTGGAAAAGTTAGTCAGGACTGCACAAAAAAGTCAAAAGTTGCACAAACATTTTACAGCATTTCAAACAGTGCTATGCCGGAATTCTGGTGAAAACCGATTGTAGGTGCCATAGTGTCTTTCATTTTTTAAGGGGAGGTAAGCATTTTGGATGTCAGGATTTATTTTAAGCCCAGTTTGAAATGCATAGTAAAAAGATAAGGAATAATTGACACATTTCAAACCTTTACTAGTCCTTAGCGATGACAGTCTTATGATTGAGAAGTAGCAAAGCAAAGACCTGAAATGTGTAAACTATTCTCATTTTCATTTTTCATGGATTTTAATCTGGACCCAAAATAAAGTCTGTCTTTTACATAAACTGGATACTGGACTTTTTCCATTTATAGGTTGATTTCAGTTTACATGAGGCTAGAATCATGTAGACCTCATAGATCGAGAGCAGGTTGCCCTCAATCATCTTGATATCAGTTTAATTATGTGTTTACTCTATTATGTCTCTATTGTTTGTACAGTTCTGCAGAATATGCTGAGCTATGAAAATAAAAATTATTATCATTATTATTATTATTATTGATTGTCCGGAACTATCATGAGTAATTCAGCACATATTTAATCAGCTTCTGTGATATGGTCTCAACTCCTAGCCCTTATAGTTTTACTTAAAGAGGAGTTATCGAGAATCTTGATTTGTACGTTTTGGAAATACTTGTGTGTCCTAAGAAATAACTATTTCATATCTCCTTTTCTTAAAACTTTATTTTACTTAAAACAAATCCAAGATTTCTTTTCTTACAACTTTCAACAGTTATTCCTTATAGAAATGTATCAATAAATTGAAAGCTGGGTGTTACCATTTGAGGGCACACCCCTGCAGACTCTCACACTATCCAATCAGTAGTTTCAGACTAAACACCCTGCCAGTACCCTATTGTCGATATATACATTTCTCCGAAGATTAACAAAATAATGGCCCAACACAAATCTAGAATTGTTGTATTATGTGAAATTCAAAGGTTTACTAGAAGAAATATGTCATGAGAGGTGACAGATATTCTCTAATAGTACTTAAATTACACTGACGTTTTATAGTGATTCCTTTTTTTCAGAAGAATAATGGATGGATCAATCTATTATAGCTGCCAAGTCTTATTCAGATGTTCATTTTTTTTCTCATAAGGAAGGAAAAATTATTTTCAACTTTGCGCTGGATTTCATTTTCCCTCGGTGTTTGACCAGTGTAGCAGTATTTATGATCAAAGTTTCATCAGTTTTTTTTATGCATTGCAAGAAAACTGATCCACATTTCCTTAGCTACGTGTGGCTACTGAACAGTCAGTGAAAAATGGACAAAACCGGGATGCAACAAACACTTCATCATTAAGTTTGATCCACAAATCACATCAAAATTACAAATGGCTACTTTTTCTTGTGTAAATCTAGAGGTGGGAAACAGAGCGCACAATAGAGTGCACTTTTTCTTGTGAACATTGAATGTCCAAAATCTATTTTTTTTCATGCGCTATCCTTAAAAAAATGGTTAACACATAAAAAAGATGGAAGTCTCAATGAGAGCTAATGCAGATGTTAAACATTGCAGTTTTGTAAAACCACTAATACTGATGTAACTTAGGGCTCGTGCACATGACTGATTTTCTAGTATAAGTGTTATTCCTGGTTTTCACGAAGAGCACATGTACCTATGATATTATATGGGGCTATGCACATGCCTGATTTTTTTTTTCTAGGACCAAGTGGTCCATAGAAAAAAATCAGAGACATCTAATTTCGATCCAAATGTCAAATCAAAATTGGTAATGCAAGTCAATGGTTCTGTTGCAAAAAAATCAGACTGCATGACATCTAGGTGAGGTCTGATTCTCATGGACTGACAGAATGGAGAAGGTGGAGAAACCTTTTTTTCTCCCTGCATCCAAGAAAATCTGGTGTCACTGTGATCAAACTTTGATCAGAATAAGGCCAGTGTCACACTTGCGAGTGTGATGTGAGAAACTAGCGCGAGTCTCTCGCGTAAACAATCGGCACTGCCGCCGGCACTCAGGATCGGAGTGTGCAGCTGCATAGAAATACATGTAGCCGCACGTTCCGGTCCGAGTGCTGGCAGCAGTGATGGATGTTGATGCGAGAGACTCACGCGAGTTTCTCGCATCACACTTGAAAGTGTGACCCCAGCCTAAAAAGACAGATTTTCTCGGAAATGGAAAAAATTATCATGTGACCCTATCTTTACAGTGCTACATCAGAAAAACTTTTGACCCAACAATATTACCTGAATGATTTCTTTATACACTTTACATAAATTATGCATTAATTTGCTTAATCTTATTGCTATAATATGAGACAATTTCTGCCAAAATGAAAAAAAAAAACACTGCAAAGTAGGCTTTTGCCAAAGGTGGTCACATGCAAGTTGTCGTAAAATCACAGCACTATCGCGAATGCAACTCTCTATGGAAATAAAAAAAACTACTTAATTGGCATGGCCACAAACATTTATCTATTTTTGGAAATGATAAATAGCCATTGAGGTTGAGTATTAATAGCCGGGTGATTTTACCACTGATCACCATACAGCATGGGCCTTTTCAAAAAGGATTAATAAAAAGAACATGGAAAATAAATTGAAATGATCTTTCAGCTCCTTTGTAGCGATTCATCATCTATGGACAGGGCACTGAAATAAATGAAAGGTTTTTATTGCTTTAAAAGATCATTGAAGCCAGAGAAGATTATTACACATTTCACAGATATAGATGTTAAAGTTCTCCCCGTAATGTTTTTTGATCACCATGCCGATTACTGCTTCAATAGTTCTTTAATTAGAAAGACAGCCACCATTGTATACCTATTCCTGCTGGCATTTTATTTATGTTCCACTGATTAGTTCTGAATTGGGCAGCGATTAGGCAGACAGCTGCTATTGTGCATCCTCTGAAAGATCCGCACACTTCACGCTTACTAGAATCATTGATAGCGCACATTAGGCAGGCTTAGTAAATGTCTTTTTCTTATCTTTTCCTATTAGTAATGTAAATAAAATCTAACTACGTATAATAAGTGTATTACATGCTGCACAGAATCTGAAAAATTAAAATTATAAGGATTGTCTAGGACTTAGGTCCTCAATGTCAGATCGCTGTAGGTGTAGGATGTGGACAGTCTTACCCTGTTCCTGCCCCAGAAGACAAGAGATGCGCCATGTGAATACCATCATGCAGTTTTATATGTAAAAGTAACGTGTCTAATGTGATGTAATGTAATTTATTATGGTGATGTACAGTTTATAAGGTTAGGATAACATAAGGTATAGAATAAAGATAATAGGTTTAGCATCTAAGATAGGAAATAGTTAAGGATAGAATTAGCCAAGTGGGTGGCACTTGAATAAATAAAAGGGGGAACTTCCTGGTTAGGGATAGTTCAGTGTCAGTGAAGTGCCTAGTGAAGGCCAAGTTCTTGTGCGGTTGGTTAGCTAGGGGCAACATGGGCCAACCAAGGCAGTGGTAGGTCGAATTGAGTTCCCTGATGGACATTCCTGCAGCATCTGGAGCTTAGAGCTCGGGCAAGATACCAAGAAGCGGGGTTGGTTTTCTGATATTGTGAGGTCGGTGGATGTGGAATTATGTGGAGGACAGATTGCCCATACCTGGTGCACTGCCGAGGTGGACAATGAATTTCTGAGGCTGATGGAGTTAGTGGGCTTGGAGTTAGTCCAGAACTAATAGGTAGCAGGATAGAAGTTGTACGAATTGCTGTGCTCTATCCCACCTGTCCAGGAAAGAAGATGAAGGGTGGCACTCCGTTGACTTAGATCGGTGAAAAAAACTTCTTTATTAGTTGCATAAAAACGACATGGACCTGTTGAAACATAGTGTGTACGCATAACGAACGATGTCCACATGGTCACCCGTGCTCCCCCAGTCCCATGTCTTTTTTATGCAACTAATGAAGAAGTTTTTTTCACCGATCTAAGTCCATGAAGTTCCACACTTCATCTTCTTTCCTGCAATTTTGAATGAGCTCATCTGCCTGGGTGTCTCTTTGGTGCAAGAAGCAAACTGTCTGGAAGTTGAATCCTACGCTCTCGTGGAGGTATGTGAGTTTGTTTAGTGCCAGTTTTTCTTCTCCTTTCACAGCATCTATCCCACCTGTGCCCAGCTGATAAACTTGGACTGTTTGGTAAAAGTTGGACTATTGCAATGAACTTGGTGTCACATGAATTATGTGTGGCAGCTTCTGTGGACAGAAGCCTGAGGCCTCCAAGTGAGTGGGATGCACCCCACACAATACAGCACACTGGGACTGAGACGCCCCTTGCTTGTAAAGTGCCAGAGTGAAAGCGGACAGCAGCTCGGTTGTGACTACCGCCCTTGGCCACTTTGCAGAGGTCTGACACCTGTCACCCCCGTGGATCAGCTGTTTGCTACCAGATGTACTACAGCACCTATTGAAGGGAATGAAAGCTGAGCTGCAGTAACAAAGAATGAATAGACGCAAGGTACAAAGCCTTGCTGATCAGTCTATATCCACTGTATACATCTATAAACAGGAAGAGAAGCAAACAACTGATCAGTGGGGGTGCCGGGTTTCAGATCCCCCCACTGATCAGATACTTTTATATAGGAATAGGTCACTTATGGGTTTCCACTATTAAAAAATGGACCCAACTGACCAGATTGTAGTTAAAAAGAAGCAAAATTAATATTGCACTGAACCCCCTTTGGTCCAGCATGACGTAGCTCCAATCTTTGTGTTTTGATTGCAGCAATGACATCAGGATAACAGCTCAAAATACTGCAGCTAATCACTGAGGTCAGAAGCTCTGCTGTTGACTGCATAAACCACCAAGCTCAGCGATTAGCTGCATGCTGCAACTAAAATACAGATACTGGAGCCACGGCAGGGAGTCAGCACTAGACCAAGAGTGTGAGAATTACCCCTATCTGTCTTTACTACTATTGAAATGAATGGAATCCATGTGCCTAAAAGTGGAGAACATATAAGCTCAGGACAAGCATTTTTACTTGACCCATTTATGTTTGTGACTGTACTGTTTGTTCACCATGTGTTGCCATATAGTGCTACTGTATGCCATAACATAATGGAATATGTCACAACATGAAATTGGAGGAATTCACAGATTGCTTGCACCAATTAACTGCTGTGGGTACCGTATTGCAGCTCCCATATTTGAAACTGTATGTCTCCAGGTGAGGGATGTATTCTCAAAATAAATTGAATTTGAGCACACCTTGCCCTGTCTTCATGTGGTTAAATAACAAGAGAATAATCTTGCAATATAATACTGAGCAAAGTGATGAACTTTTGGGCTTATGCCACTGTAATTTTGTAAATATGCATATTGTCTTGACAGTTGTTCAAAGAAGGTAGGAATGGGGATTAATTTACCACAAGTAGCTGGCTGTCTCCAGTCTCTTTTTAAATCACAGCTAAAGCACCATTTCAAAGATCTTTTGTTTACATTTCAGCTCTGGAGTGGTACAACTAGTCTAAGTTCCCTGACCCTAGTATTACAATTACTAGCTGCCATCTTTGGCTGTTCCCAGTGCCATTCTGGTTATGGGCCTCCATCTTGTGACTGCAACTTCTGACTCATTAAAGTCAGAAGTAATGTTCACAAGATTTCAATGTAAGTCTATGAGAGTCTCATTCTGGCCTCGTTATAGCTCTCATTGACTTACATTGAGTTGTGACTTCTTGATCACACATCAAACACTGAAGCAATCTGGCATATCATAAACTACTGAAGGCCAACTGAAGAGGCACTAGGAACGCATCAAGATGGTGGCTGGTAAATATGAGTGTAGTGGCAGTCAACTTATATTAGTAAATGACTCCAGAGGTGCAAGAAAGAAATCCCACTAGAGTGGTGCTTTCAATATACCTTGGAAAGTCTTGCTGTCTCAAGACTCAAAATTTTAGATGCTGGTTCACTGCATCTATGCTCTCAGCAAGTGATCACAGTTGCAAGCTAAGTTCTTACAGGTCTATAATTCACCGATTTCTCTTATACTATTTTATAATTTTATACCTTATTCATTATGTTATGAAATTAACTTTGCTAAAATACTTTTAATTAAAATCTTTTTTAGACCTTCATCAGAACTGGTGTAGCTGCAGAATGTTAATTCTCACAGTAGTGAGAAGGCGCTAGTGAAGACGCATTCACTAGGCATGCTGGTCGCCGATACTCCAAGCGCAGGCTTACGGCGGGTTCCTCCTCTCCTCCTCACACACCGGGCATCTAGGCTATCCTAATCCTCGCTCTAGTGGACAACTACTGTGAGAATAAACATTCTGCAGCTACACCAGTTATGATGAAGGTCTGAATAAGGACCAAAAATGTTTAACTGTAACTGCATTTGAATTGTGGATACATCAATAAATGGAACTCTCTTTGCAAATATAATTTGCTCGTGAGTGCCAAGTTTCTTCTACTGATTGAGTGCAGGCTAAATACCCTACTTGAGCACCACTTCCACCAATTTGAAGAGTGCCGTGAATTTTATAGAATCTATAAAATCTTTTTTAGCAAATATATGAATTTGGAGAAAAACAAAGACAGTCCTTCATTTCGTCATTGATATCCTTCTGACTCCTAATACTAATTTCCTCTCCTTTGTTAATCAGCAACTTGTTTCCTAGCTATTACTTAATGCTACCTTCAGCTTTTGTTGGTCACATTTCCCATGAAACTGGTGCTTCCACTTGACAGCATTGGCTGAAACATTGTTAATCAACATTGGAATTCACTTACATAAAATCCGTGGGACCAAGTAGCATCATAGCAACATTTAATTTTATAGGACAAACATGTTGAAAAGAGAGAATGCTTTTTATTATGCTAAGTTGTCCT